>SNQJ01S0027162.1:96800-147003 GCA_010110895.2 Picea sitchensis
GGGTCTCTGCTAGACCCAAAACCCACTTACACAGGTTCTTTCTCCAAAGGTGCAGGTCGTATGAGACCCATAGACCTTCCTCTGAGCATTGTTCAAATCTCAATTCCAAACGAGTGCTAGCTCTTCTCTGCTAATCCTTTTCTCCCTTGGGACCGTTGGCGGTGATCACATGCTTGAGTGAAATGCCCTTCATGACTTCGCGTCTCGCGACTCTGGGAGTGTGACTACCTCTGTTTACCCGATAGCCAAAATCACGATGAACCGAGATCCACGATCCAACTCCCCCCTTGATCTGACGGTCACGATGATATCGGGACTTTGAGTTTCACGAAGTCGGAAGGCTTGTCACCCCCAATCTCCCAGTCTCTAAAATGTTGATATTTCACCCTGGACGATCAACGGTCCAGATCTACCCTATATACAACGGCTCAGATCAAGTCACGGATTCAGGCCTGGTGAACTCTTAGCGCTCTGTCCTTTGGATTCTCAGAGGCGCGAGCCAGTGAAACTTTGGTCGTTTGCAATGTGTCCCTCTTGGTGGACGGTTTCGATTCTCTAGCATTCAGATCGAATGGCTGAGGTCTTTCCCCCTTGCGCTTATGCTTTCTCCAGACTTAGAAGATTTTCTACGTACCCAAAGGTTTCGGATCTTTGTTATTCCAATGAATCTGACTCTTGGACTCCGTTAAGACTTATGAAAAGTGTTGTCCCTCCTAAGCTTGTTCTTGTGAAGACTTTGAATTCCCGCACACTCCTTTCATTTTTAGGGATTTCGATAACTCAAACCTGAAGGATTTCTCGAAGATAAATTCCCCTCGCCCTCCAGGCATTCTCCTTTTCTAGTCCTCTGACTTCTTGCAAAGTTCCTTTGAAACTTAGTCGAATCTCAGATCTGTGCACCCCTTGCACTCAATCTTTATGCAAGGTTTATATTTCTTGTGGTCAACTGTGCACGCCTTGCACCAGTCTCTTTTCTCTCCATGCAAAGGGAAAACTTTGTGTTATCTCTTATGATCTTTGGAATCAAAACAAGGTCCGCCACACACTCCTTGATTTTTGTGTGCACACCTTGCACCACTCAACCGAAGAGAAACAATTGAAACTTATCCTAATATTCACAATTCCATCTACTCACAATGAGATTCGTTCATTCCCCTATGAAAACAATAGTACAAAGAATTGCAAACAATGTTCACACCATGCATTGAATAAATTTTCCTATGTTATATTCAAAATGAAAATGGTTACAACTGTGATAAAAAAAACTGAAAACTGAGATTTTCTACTACTATCCAACCTCATTTGGGCGTACAAAACCTCTATTTATCAGAGGGCTCTTAAGGTTTCCCCTGGCTACTTTCCTACTCTAAATTTTAATCTAACAACTATCTAGACGAGTCACATTCCAGAGCCGGAGAGGAATCTCCCACTTCTCTCATAATCGCTCAAGCGTACCTTTGCTATTTTTTCGCTGAGTTCGAGCGTGCCTCAAAAGCTTAATTCTGGCATTGCATTAAGGTAGATTTCAAACTATCTGCTGCAACTACCAACGTTGAGCTCCTGTATATATTATTTGATGTTGATGGGTTTTTCTCCACTTGGTTGACAACGATGCTCCTGCATCATACTCCCCTTGGAAAAAATTCATGGACTATTGTCCATGAGCTCCTGCACTGACTTTCCATGCTTCTGGATAAAAGCTTCATTCTCCCAACTGGCAACTTCTATTGGGTGTCCAATTGAATTTCTTTGTGATGTTTATCAGGTCTGCGCTTGTAATCCTTGTTAGAACTCTACAACTTTCCTCTGATCTGGCTATGGAGCTTCTGCATTTCTGTAGAAAAATCTTCTACTCCAGTGCTTCAGATCTCACTCTGTTCCAAGACTCTCAACTCAGATACTCCCCTGGGTTACATTCCATACAATATTTGGAATGGCCTCTTTCCAATTCTCTTGTTTGGTGTGTCATTGTATGCAAATTATGCTTGCGAAAGAATCTGATCCCATTGATTATGGTGCTCAGTGACCAGACTCCTCAATAAGTTTCCCAAAATTCTGTTCACCACCTCAGTCTGTCCATCTGTTTGAGGATGATAATTTGAGCTGAAGGAAAAGTCTGTCCCCAAGTTCTTCCACAGTTTTCTCCAAAAGTGACCAACAAATTTTGTATTTCTGTCCGAGACAATGCTCTTGAGTAGGCCGTGAAGTCTTACAACTTCCTTGAAAAACAGATTTGCAACATGTGTTGCATCACTTGTCTTCTAACATGGGATAAAATGTGACATCTTTGAAAATCTATCCACCACCACAAATATGGAATCGAATCCTCTTTGCGTTCTCGGTAGTCCCAACACAAAATCCATGCTTATTGCATCCCAAGGCCTCTCTGGTATTGGCAATGGTTGATACAATCTAGTGTTTTGTCTTTTCCGTTTTGCATGTGGGCAAATTCTACATATGTTCACAAACTTTGTCACTTTTGTTCTCATACCTGGCCAATAGTACGAACTGCTCAACTATGCAAACATTTTACCATGGCCTAAATGTCCAGCCAATCCTCCACTATGTTTTTCCTTCAAAAGGTTACCCCTCACTGAACATTTTGGTATGCACAACTGATTCTCCTTGAACAACAATCCCCCTTGAACCATGTACTCTTTCCATTGGCTTCTATATCTCAGCAGAGTATTTTCACATGCTTCATATGCTTCCTTGAAATCTGTATCATCACAATACATTTCCTTAAGGTGTTCAAACCCCAAGGTCTTCACCTGAAATTCCTGCAAAATCAAACATCTCATGCTTAATGCATCAACAACTTTGTTAGCATTCCCAGCGATATGCTTTATGAAAAAAGTAAAATTATGTATAAACTCAACCCATTTTGCATGCCTCTGATTCAATTTTTCCTGCCTGGTTATGAATTGTGAAGCATGGTTATCGCTATACAAGACAAATTCTTGTGGGACAAGATAATACCTCCATTTCTTCAAGGGTTGAATTATGGAATAAAACTCCTTGTCATACGTGGAGTATTTTATCTTGGTCTCATTCAGATTCTCACTGAAATAAGAAACAGGTCTATTGTCTTGACTCAAAACGACTCCTATTGCAACTCCACTTGCATCACATCTCACCTGAATTGTCTTTTCAAAATTTGGTAAGACCAAAATTGGTTGTTATGTTATTTTCTCCTTCAATATATTGAATCTCTTCTCGACTTCCTCTGTCCAATTAAAAGACTTGTGCTTCTTCTTCACTGTATCCATCATTGGCACACAAATTCCACTAAAGTCTCTGATGAACTTCTTATAGAAGCTTTCTAATCCATGGAAGCTCCTTACTTCAAACATACTCCTTGGTGACAACCATTCTTTGATTGCTTTCACCTTCTTTGGATTCATCTTCCGCTCATTTGAAGATCACAAAACCCAAGTAAATGAGTTCTGGCTTCATAAAAGAGGACTTCTTCAGATTTATCAACAACTTCTCCTGTTGTAGCCTCCTCATCACTAATGTCAGGTACCTCAAATGATCTTCTTTAGTCCTGCTAAATATCATTATATCATCTAGATATACAACCACAAACTTGCCAATGAAATCTTTCAGTATTTCATTCATTAGCCCCATAAAAGTACTCAGGGCATTTTTTAAGCCAAATGGCTTAACAAGCCACTCATACAAACCTTCATTTGTCTCAAAGTCTATTTTCCACTCATCACCTTCTCTCATCCTGATCTGGTGATATCTCTTCTGAGCTTTGGAATCGAAACAGGTTTCTCCACGCACTCATTTCTTTTCATGTGCACACCTTGCACCACCCAACCGAAGAGAAACAATTGAAACTTATCCTAATATTCACAGTTCCGTCTGCTCACAATGAGATTCATTCATTCCCTTATGAAAACACCAATACAGAGAATTGCAAACAATGTTCACACCATGCATTGAATCAATTTTCCTCTGTTATATTGAAAATGAAAATGGTTACAACTGTGATAAAAAAATGGAAACCGAGATTTTCTACTACTCCTATCCAGCCTCATTTGGGCGTACAAAACCTCTATTTATCAGAGGTATCTTAGGGTTTCCCTGGCTAATTGCCTACTCTAAAATTTAATCTAACGACTATCTAGAGCAGTCGCATTCCAGTGTCGGAGTGGAATCTCCCACTTCACTTGTAATCGCTCAAGCGTGCCTCCACGATTTTTCCATTGAGTTCGACAGTGCCTCAAAAAATTAATTCGGGCGATGAGTTAAGGCAGATTTCAAAATATCTGCTGCAACTTCCAGCGTTGAGCTCTCGTACACATTCTTTGATGTTTATGGGTTTTGCTCCACCGATGCTCCTGCATCATACTCCCCTTGACAAAAATTCATGGACTCCTGTCCATGAGCTCCTTCACTGACTTTTCATGCTTCTCGATAGCTGCTTCATTTTCCCAACTTGCATCTTCTATTGGGTGTCCAATTGATGTTATCTGCGATGTTGATTATCTCTATTCTTGTACTCCTGGTTAGAACTCTGCAATTGTTTTTTGATTTGGCTATGGAGCTTCTGAATTTTTGTAGAAAAATATTATGCTCTAGCGCTCTTGATCTCACTCTGTTCCAAGTCTCTCAACTCGTATACTCCCCTGGGTTGCATTCCATACAATATTTGGAATGGTCTCTTTCTAGAGCTCTTGTTTGGTAAGTCATTGTATGCAAATTCTGCTTGCGGCATAATCTGATCCCATTGATTATGGTGCTCAGTGACCAGACTCCTCAATAAGTTTCCCAAACTTCTGTTCACCACCTCAGTCTATCCATTTGTCTGTGGATGATAAGTTGAGCTGAAGGACAAGTTTGTCCCCAACTTCTTCCACAGTGTTCTCCAAAAGTGACCAACAAATTTTGTATCTTTGTCCAAGACAATGCTCCTGGGTAGGCCGTGAAGTCTTACAACTTCCTTGAAAAATAGATTTGCAACATGTGTTGCATTACTGGTCTTCTTACATGGGATAAAATGTGTCATCTTTGAAAACCTATCCACCACCACAAATATGGGATCAAATCCTCTTTGCATTCTTGGTAGTCCCAACACAAAATCCATGCTTATTGCATCCCAAGGCCTCTCTGGTATTGGCAATGGTTGATACAATCCAGTGTTCTGTCTTTTCCCTTTTGCATGTTTGCAGATTCTACATATGTTCACAAAATTTATCACTTTTGTTCTCATACCTAGCCAATAGTATGAACTACTCAACTGTGAAAACACTTTATCATTGCCAAAATGTCCAACCAATCCTCCACTATGTTTTTCCTTCAAAAGGTTACCCCTTATTGAAAATTTTGGTATGCACAAATGATTCCCCTTGAACCATGTACTCTGTCCACTAGCTTTTATCTCTCAACACATGATTTTCACATGCTTCATATGCTTCCTTGAAATGTGTATCATCACAATACATTTCCTTAAGGTGTTCAAACCCCAAGGTCTTCACCTGAAATTCCTGCAGAATCAAACATCTCCTACTTAATGCATCAACAAACTTGTTAGCATTCCCAGCGATATGGTTTATGACAAAAGTCAAATTCTTCATAAACACAACCCATTTTGCATGCCTTTGATTCAATTTTTCTTTCCTGGTTATGAATAGTGAAGCCTGGATATCGCTATACAAGACAAATTCTTGTGGGTCAAGATAATGCCTCCATTTCTTCAAGTCTTGAATTATGGCATAAAACTCCTTTTCATATGTGGAGTATTTTCTCTTGGTCTCATTCAACTTCTCACTGAAATAGACAACATGTATATTATCATGACTCGAAACTGTTCCTATTGCAACTCCATTTGCATCACATCTCACTTGAAATGTCTTCTCAAAATTCGGTAAGACCATAATTGGTCGTTCTGTTATTTTCTCCTTCAGTATATTGAATCTCTTCTCGACTTCCTCTGTCAATTTAAAAGACTTGTTCTTCTTCTTCACTGTATCATCATTGGCGCACAAATTCCACTGAAGTCTCTGATGAAATTCCTATAGAAGCTTGCTAATCCATGGAAGCTCCTTACCTCAAATATACTCCTTGGTGACGCCCATTCTTTGATTTCTTTCACCTTCTCTGGATCCATCTTCAGTTCATTTGAAGAGATCACAAAACCCAGGTAAATGAGTTTTGTCTTCATAAAAGAGGACTTCTTCAGATTTATCAATATCTTCTCCTGTTTTAGCCTTCTCATAACTAATGTCATGTGCCTCAAATGCTCCTCTTTAGTCCTGATAAAGATCAGTATATCATCCAGATATACAACCACAAACTTTCCAATGAAATCTTTCAGTATTTCATTCATTAGCCTCATAAAAGTACTCAGGGCATTTTTTAAGCCAAATCGCATAACAAGCCACTCATACAAACCTTCATTTATCTCAAAGTATATTTTCCACTCATCACCTTCTCTCATCCTGATTTGGTGATATCCACTTTTCAAATCTATTTTTGAAAAGAAATTTGCTCCACTTAAATAGTCCATTAAATCATCCATTCTTGGTAAAGGAAATCTATACCTAATGGTGATTTTGTTAATGGCCCTTGAGTCAGTACACATTCTCCATCCTCCATCCTTATTTGGACTCAACACAGTTGGTACTATGCATGGACTCAATATTTCTTTGATCAAACCCTTTTCTAACAATTCCTGGACTTGGTTCTCCACTTCCTCGTTCTCTCAAGGCGTCAATCTGTATGCTGCTTTGTTTGGAAGACTCGATCTTGGTATCAATTCAATATGATGGCTGATACTTTTGATGGGTGGTAATGAGTTTGGTAGCTCATCCACTACTATGTCAGCAAAATGATCCAACAATTCCTGAACTTCTTTAGGCAAATCATCCATTGAAGTACTCGTAAGGATAACTCTAGGTTTCCTTACCACAACAAACTGCATCTCCTGTTCCTCCTTGACTTCTTTCAAGAGTTCCTTCCCACTCATGAGAAGTATGCTTGTTCTGGCTTCCTCCTTCAGTTTCTTCTCCTCTATTGGCAACACCATGTGTTTTCTACCATTCTTCTCCAAGGTGTATGTATTCTTCCTCCCATCATGAATGACATTCCTATCAAACTTCCATGGTCTTCCCAACAAAATATGGAATACATCCATGGGAATTACATCACATAGGATTTTATCTCTATATCCTTCTATTTTAAATTCAACCAAGCATTGTTTAGTAACCATTGCATGGTGTCCTTTATGCAACCATGAGACTTTGTATGGCTTCAGGTGTGCAATTGTCTCCATCTCCAATTTCTCCACCACCTCCGTGGATACTGAGTTATCAGTGCTCCCAGTTTCAATTATCACCTTGCATCATCTATCTTTAGTCTTGCAAGTTGTTCTGAAGAGACTGTTCCTCTGCACTATATTTTCAACTTATGCCTCTAGTTTTAAGAGAACCTTTCTCAACATTAGGTATCTTCCATCCTTTGCTCCTTGTTCTTCAACGTTCCCTCTCTGATCTTATGAAATGTGAGCCTCACCTCCTCCTTCTTTCTTTTTCTCTGGACAGTCCCAAGACATGTTCTTTGTCTTTCCACAGGAATAACATCTTACTTCTCCTCCTCCTCTTCTTCCTCTTCCTCTGGAAGAATTTCCTCCACCACCCTGTCTTTCTCGGGAAGTTCCTCCTCTTTATGAGTGACTTTGTGGTTTCTCAGTTACTTCCTTAGACTTATGTGCGCTTTCATGGGTAACTCCCTTACCTCTGTTTGGGGTTGGGATTTTACCTCTTCCTCAATTGCTTTGTTTTCTGGACAAATTCTCCTCTGCTTTCAGTGCAAACTGATAAGCATCATCCACTGTCCTTACTGACATCATGTCGAGCTCATCCTGGATTTCATATCTCAGGCCATTTATGTACCTGGAAACTTTTTCTTGATCTCTCTCCCTTTGTCCAGTTCTGATGTTCATCTTGTAGAAATCTGTTGTGTACTCCTTAATTGTCATCCCTTTCTATCTCAGGTTCTGCACCTTCCTGAACAGATTGATTTGATAATCTCTTGGCATGAACTTAGCCTTCAAATTGGCTACCATTCTGTCCCAACTCTTTATCTTTTGTTTGCCTTTTCTTCTCCTCTCATCCTGCAGTTCATCCTAACACAGTGTTGCATGTCTTTTGAGTATGGTGCCGGCCTATTTCACCTTTCTCTCTTCATCGACATCTTCATAGTCGAAATTCTTGTCCATAGATCTTATCCAATTCAGTAGCTCCTCAACATCTAAATTACCTTCATACATTGGGACTTCTATCTTGGCTCTTCCTCCAAACCCGACAACTACTTCTAGCAAGCGTTCTTCGACAACATCCTCTCCTGCAGTTTCTTCGATGAAATTTTCTCCTATGGCTTCTTCACTCTCTGCATCGCTGACGTCTCCAACATCAGGTGCTCATCTCTACGTTGCCTCCATCACCTCTAATATTGCATGAAGTTCTCACGTCTCCCTTTCTACAACTTGATTGACTAAAGGTGATTTTTCTCATCTCCTTGGTGGCATTGTGTTGACTATCTATCACACAGAGAGTAAAACTCCAAGTTCTCTTTATCTCCTCTCCTTTGCCTACTGTTTGCAAGAAAAACTTCAGCCTTTGATACCTCTTGATGGTATTGGACTATCTCCTTCTATTCTGCCTGTTGTCTATAGACAGGAAGCTTTTGCTCTGATACCACTTAATGAAGATCCCCCTTCTCTCCTAAGGACTGCACGACCTCTCGGTCTAGGACCGATCAAGATTCTGAGTCTTAGTGACTCTTCAGGTCTCTGCTAGACCCAAAACCTACTTACATAGGTCCTTTCTCCAAAGGTGTAGGTCCTATGATACCCACATACCTTTTTCTGAGCATTGTTTGAATCTCAATGCCAAACGGGCACTAGCTCTTCTTTGCTAAGCCCTTTCTTCCTTGGGACCATTGGCGGTGATCACGCACTTGAGTGAAAGGCACTTAGTGATTTCACATCTCGTGACTCTGGAAGTGAGACTACCTCTGTTTACCTGATAGCCAAAATTGTGATCAACCGATATTCACGGTCCAACTCTCCCCTTGATTGACGTCTACGATCAAGTCAACGTTTCGTGTTTCATGACTTTGGAGTCTCCTTGCCTCCGTTCTCCCGATAGCTTAAATTTCGATGCTTCAGATTTGACGGTCACGACGATTTCGGGACATTGCGATTCAGGAAGTTGAAAGGACTGTCACCCCCAATCTCCCATTCCCCGAAATGTCGATATTTCACTGTGGATGATCAACGGTCCAGATCTACCCTATATCCAATGGCTCAGATCAAGTCGTAGATTCGGGCCTCGCCAATTCTTAGCACTCTACCCTTTGAATTCTCCAAGGCACGAGTCAGTGAAACATTGGTCATTCTCCATGCATCCCTCCTGGTGGATAGTTCTGATTCGCTAGCGTTTGGATTGAGCGGCTGAGGTCTTTCCCCATTGTGCTTATAATTTCTTCAGACTTAGATGATTTTCTACGTACCCAAATGTTTCGGATCTTTGTTCTTTCAACAAATCTGACTCTTGGACTCCTTTAACACTTATGAAAAGTGTTGTCCCTCCTGAGCTTGGTCTTCTGAAGACTTCGAGTTCCCATTCACTCCTTTCATTTTCAAGGATTTCAATAACTCAGACCTGAAGGATTTCTCGAAGAGAAATTCCCCTCACCCTCTTGGTGGTCTCCTTTTTTGGTCCTTCGACTTCTTGCAAATTCCCTTCGACACTTAGTTGAATCTCGGATCTGTGCACTCCGTGCACCCGATTTTTATGCAAGGTTTTGAATTCTTGCAGTTAACCGTGCATGCCTTGCACCAGTCTCTTTTCACTCCTTGCAAAGATAAAAGTTTGTGTTATCTCTTATGAGCTTTGGAATCGAAACAGGTTCCTCCACGCACTCCTTGCTTTCTGTGTGCACACCTTGCACCACTCAACTGAAGAGAAACAATTGAAACTTATCCTAATATTCACAGTTCCATCTACTCACAATGAGATTCATTCATTCCCTTATGAAAACACCAATACAGAGAATTGCAAACAATGTTCACACCATGCATTGAATCAATTTTCCTCTGTTATATTCAAAATGAAAATGGTTACAACTTTGATAAAAATTTGAAAAAAAAGAGTTTCTACTACTCCTATCCATCCTCATTTGGGCGTACAAAACCTCTATTTATCAGAGGGATGTTAGGGTTTCCCCTCGCTACTTGCCTACTCTAAATTTTAATCTAACGAATATCTAGACCAGTCACATTCCAGAGCCGGAGTGCAATCTCCCACTTCTCTTGTAATCGCTCAAGCGTGCCTCAAAATCTTAATTTCGGCGCTGAGTTAAGGCGGATTTCAAAATATCTACTGCAACTGCCAACGTTGAGCTCCTGTACAGATTATTTGATGTTGATTGGTTTTTCTCCATATGGTTGAAAACGATGCTCCTGCATCACTAACCCTAGCACCCACTCGACAGGTCAACAATATGTAAGGGAATCTGACAACTAGACATTCACACAATACAAAATTTCCTCGTGCAACAAAATCGATCTGTACACATTAAAATAATTATTTTCAATAAATTGGTTCCTTGTAAAAAATTCCAATTCCGATATCGGATAAGTGATTTACTAGGGAGGACGTCGCTACCTTTTCAACTAGAAAAAATAGGAAACATGTCCCTTCCAACAATATAAAACCCCCTTTTTATTTTTACTGAAAATGCTATCTTTTTAAACTGAAACAATATGATAATATTGTTTCCTATGGAACAGATAGATTTGCTATCTATATAATATATATATATATATATATATCATTGTAATTGTGGGATGTAATACGACATTTATTCATAATTATTTTTGTAGTTAATAATGATTGTTGACAACGACAAAGACATATCGCTGCCTAAAATATATTGTTGTCAAGAAGGGTTATTGTGAAACGTTGTCTAACTTTAGAAAATATGTTATCTATTGATATAAAAACGCTTTCTATATAAATATAAATATAAATATGCTTCCCATAAAAAGGAAACGATGTCATAACAACATACCACACCACCATTACCACCACAAATATTACACAGTCACCAAAACAGAATCATTGTCTGTTAAAAGAAATTACATAGTCACTAATTACTGCCATACAACATTTAAATCAATGTATAAAGTTTCTCTCATTCAAGTATGAATTCGTTGTCTATAGAATACTTACTGTATTGATTCGTTGTCTCTAGAATATCTACCGTATGAATTCGTTGTCTAAGTAACCAATTGATACATATTCCAGAGCTGTCAAGGTATAATATCGTTGCCTCTTATTACATATAATACATATAGTAAAATTGTTGTCAAATATAATATCATTATCATAAATGAACAATGGCTACATAAAATCGTTGTCATACATAGCAACAATGCAAATAACTATGTCTATTAGATATGGACTTTAACTCTATCATTAAATATCTGCCAATATCTATTAAATTAGTTGTCACAGGGAGTATATATATAATCGGTGTACTACATGTAGTAAAAAAGTTGTCATATAGGAAATTAGTAAACATGTCGTCATAGAAAGTAAGAATAAACCCCATATAAAACGTTGTCATACAAACACGTCATGTATAGATCCATTGTATTTTAACCAAGAATATCAATTCATTTTCTAAACATATATTGGATGAATGGTTGTGTAAAAAAAACGTAATGTTATCAATTAAAAGTGACTATATATTAACAAAAATTATCTATGGGATAAAACACAGTCATATGATATTAATTCGCTACCTAGAATTCGTTGTCAACAATATGGTCAACCAATGTGCTATCAGTCAATAAAATCGATGTCCAAATGTTATCTAGCAGTAATCAATTGTGGGAAATCATTGTGTAACCAAATGAAATCGATGTGCAAGAAAGACGAAATCGTCGTGCAAAGAAGGACAAAATCGTTGTGCAATGGAAGGATGAAATTGTTGTGCAATAGAAGGACTAAATAATTGTGCAATAGAAGGATGAAATCACTGTGCAAGGAGGAAGAAATCATTGTGAAAAGAAGGACGAAATCGCTATGCAATAGAAGGATGAAATCGATGTGCAAGGAGGACAAAATTGATGTGCAATAGAAGCACGAAATCACTGTGCAATAGAAGCACAAAATCACTGTGCAATAGAAGGACGAAATCATTGTGCCATAGAAGGATAAAATCATTGTGCAAGGAAGCACGAAATGGTGGAGAAATAGCCATCGAAACGTAGCACAAAGGGGCATCGAAGGTAGTAAAAACAAACACGAAATTGCAGTCCATACATAATGTATAATTGCAGTAAATATATACATTAAACGTTGTCATTCAAGTGGAAAAATGCAGTCCATATATAAATTAAATGTTGTCATTCAAGTGGAAGAACACAGAGATTTTTCCAATCAAATATGGGAATTGTCATTAAAATCGCAGAAAATAAAATACCATCCAAAACACAGAGGTGATATAAAAACGTTGAGAGTATTAATCTATTCACAGAGAGAAATGATAAACAATATGAAGAGATATTCAATCAAAAGAAGGAGAAATACAATCATTCAACCATGAATCAATCAACTTAGAGATAAGGGTATACAGTTGGGCAAAAATTATCTTTCGCTCATCATCCATGCACAGAAAAGCGGGGCATTAGAATCTATAGGTCAATAAACACTGAAGTGATGAATGTCGATTCAGGTCCAGGCCGACTGATCAGGCATGGAATGATGACCTAGGGATAAGGGCAGAAGATAAACCACAATCTAATCATAACAATCAATAAAACACACACAGATAAGTTACTGAAATCAGAAGTTGGGTTCGTCAAGGAAAATCCATTCAGAAAACAACAAGCAAGGGGATTACAATCTTGTAGGAAAGAAGGTGCAATATAGTGCATGGAAATGAAATATTAAACGAGAACAAATAAATAACAAGAGTAAATTTAATTTCATTGCAAGTAACAAATAAACCGGTGTACCTTAGCCAACCACAACTAATCAGTAGTTTATGTCCCGTGCGCTTCATCCAGCTTCCGCTTGCCGACCGATGTAACCTCACTGGTACCTCCCAGCCAACGCTAGGGGTACTGTTCTTCCCCCTGAGCCCCACGAGCTACAAAGGGCCCACACACACTATACCAAAGAACAACTAGCACCCAACTCGCCTTGCAAGGTCGAGCTACCACTCGTTACCCGAGTTGGGTATCCCAACTTCAACAAGATAAGTTCAGTCAAGGAAAACATTCAACAGTGTAACATTATGCATAAATATGATATCCATAATCCTCCTCCTCCATCCTTTTTATAGATTTTTTAAGTGATTTCTTTCCCAAATTATCATTTAATTTCTTTTTCATTAAATTAATCAGAAAAAACCTCCCCCGTACACATGTCACCCATCCCCCTAATTGCACTGGAAATTTAATTTCATTAATCATTTAATTATTCCTATTTCCCTCACCCACCTAAAAGAATTCCTAAAATCACTCATTGGTGTCCCAATATTCACTTACACATCTTAAATGACTTGCGCCTTTACTAAATTCCTAGTTGAGTTCATAATTAGAAAGTTCTTAAAGACAAGATTCCTTACTAAGTTAGACATTCATCTTTTTCCTTACGTTTCCCTTTTTCTTTATGTTTCCCCTTTTTCCCTTAGTTACCTATTTCTTTTAAGTTTCCCCCTTTTCCCTTTTTAACTAAAACTCAAATTAGCAAGTGTAGAAAAACCACCTCTTTCCCCTTTTTCTTTTTAATTAATAAAATTTAATTAGCATATGTAGATAAAACAATCATTTCCCTTTTAAAATTTTAATCCCCCAATACAATTTGATTTTAATAAATTAATTGAATTTCTTAACCCCTTCTCGTTACATGTTTAATTATGATTATTATTTTTTACCACAAGTGTCACTTAGACCTAGATTTTAATATCCCAGGTTGGGCGACATTTTTATTAGGGAAATTGTTTTTAAATCTTACTTATCACGTCATTTCTTTTAAGGCCAGCTAAGTTTATTCACTTACTCGTTGAAATCGCGACGCGGCCTTCAGGACGCACTAGGTGCTCTAAGGGTGCCACTCACCTTTTTTTGTTTTCTTTGTGTGACATGCCCTTCAGGATGCACTAAGTGCTCCAAGGGTGCCACTCGCCTCTTTCTGTTTTCCTTGTGCGACGTGCCCTTCGGGACACACTACGTGCTCCAAGGGTGCCACTTGCTTCTTGACTGACTTTCTAGACACGAAAAACCCCTGGAGTCAATACTCCACAAAGTGATATTGTGGGAGACTAAGGACCTCTAAGGAATAAGGCCCCTCACTTATTGCGCACCCCTTAGAATCATCATGAGTGACTATCTCAGTCTGCCCTCATGACATCGTGGGTCTTCTCGAACTAGGTAATCGTTAACCTACAGTCTGAGCCACGGAAGGAGTGCTAGTAGGTTGTGGCAGGGTTGTTGTCCACACCTCTCCCTCAAAGTCTTTGGTTGTCATGCGTGACCCCTCTACTCCACATGTGAGTTTGGTCGGCAAGCTATTGTCAACCTGCATCATCAATGAATCATGTCATCAAAATAATCTATCATCATAACATCTAATCATATGTACATATGTCACATCAACAATAATCAACCCAACAATCCACTCCCTGACTCAATCTAGAGTCCAAGGGGTTTCATCGATGCCTCTGCATCCTCGAGGTCCAAAGTAATGCACACTTAGGAGAACCCAGTCAATAGCACCTGTCTATGTCAATAAAAAAAATAACATATCACCATATCCATAATGCCTCATAATCATAATCAAATTGGCAATAGTATATTAATCCAGATCACTTGCAAGTAAGTTTCCTCAAATAATAAGTTCGCTTAGTGCGCGCAAGAGAAGGATGTTACATACACCCCCTCTTGGTCTAAACTTCGTCCTGAAGTTTCACAGTATATAAGTGCCGAAATGATGTGTATCACAGTATGATAAGTCTATCTATCAAACAAAAATGGAAAATGTTGGTCCATATCATATGCGTCCTACCAGGTTGCTGAGTGCGGACTATAGTTGTCCCACTAGACCTTGATCTGGTCTACTATTCAGCGTCATAGCTATTGAATGCAATGATCCAAGATGCGGATCAGCTCATCCATGAGCGCACCCTCGTAAGATACTTGCAAGGAACTCATGTCAATAACATGTGTAGGATCACTAATATAATGTCTGAAAATAGATATATGAAAAACATAGTGCATACGCCTCAATGAATCAGGTAAGGCTAGTCGATAGGCCACGAGCCCCTTTTGTTGTAGGAAAATCTCCCTGCGGACAGGTAGATCACCTCTAAGGCTTGACCTTAACCCTAGACAGAAAAATGCTTAACGTGGACACTGACTTCCTTTCAAATCTATCTAAACGACAGAAAATGCTTAACGCGGGACACCGACTTCCTTTCAAATCTATCTAAACTAATGCATGAGAAGGGAGGATAAATGTATACCTTTTAATCGACGTTTGTCCCTCGCATCTCGAAGTTGCTTCCAATCCTTTCTCCTCCCCCGAGGTCTCATGGACAAAACAAGGTACGAGCACTTCCTACTCTATCGACATTAGCTTGAAAACAAGACTATCAATAAATGACAAGTTCATGTACATCGGCCACAACTAGAAAGAAACAAGCTGCAGTCATATTATCGAGAATAACGACGCTAAGATTTACAATCGATGTGAATGCAACAGCTTTGTCAAGTCCTTCATTTAACCCTTTGCCTCAAATATCCAATAACCCTCGATGATGCCAGCCTTTCCCCTCGACCACTCTCCTTGGTCGAATCGTGAGTTTCCTCTAAGATCATAATTTTCATATGTTCAATTCTTCCTCCCTCTTTCCACCATCATAGAACCTGCTTTATATAGGTTAGGAGGGGTCCAACCTCTTGAGTTATGTTTAGAACCGCTTTGGAACCTTCTCCCTTAGATCGTGGATACTTTGATGAAACCGAATTCGAACAACCGCCTCCTAATCTCAATGATCTCCCCTTTATTATCCCTAACCCGCACGTATTAGAGACATGTAATAGGGAGCGCCCCCTCGAAAGGGCACGAGCATCAACGCCCCTGTAAGCTTCCAGCCATTCTAATATGAGCAACGCCTCCGTATAATTGAGGGCGAGTAACGCTTCCCCTAAAGCATGATAGTGGGGAGCCAACGCTTCAAGAAACAAATAGAGCTGCCTTCCAAACCAATTTTTTAATGTCTCTTTCATGTGTCAAGAGCTATTTGATTCCAATAAACAAGTCTTCCTCTTCCAAATCGGGCCATGTGAGATGTTATAGTGCCCTTTAGTGTCAAGTATCATGGCTAATCGCTGTCCAACATCATTTACATTATCTAGACCAACTCTATACACTCTGCGAAGTTGTAGGGAAGATGCATACGACGCATCGATAGGGACAATGCGAATAATCGAAAGCAATTTTGATGTGGGTAATGTAATCGCCCCCAAAGTGCTAGAAGTCAAAAGATACTAACCGAAGGATCAGTTACTTTATGCATCGCTCAAGCAAGGGTATAGACTGAGAACCCGAAGTCAGCACACAAACATCCAACAAATATCATGATATTTCAAAACTCAAGATGTGCATACCTATTCTTGGGTGATTAAGACTTGTAAGGTATGGCCGCCATATTATACACTGTGGATCCATAATCGCATTGGTAAAAGGGGTATAGCCAAATCAAGATACATCAGGGATATATACTTTGATAACTCGTGACCGATCAGAGTCACTCTAAGAATACACATAGTGGATCTATTAGACGACAAGACATAGCCACCAACCAATACAAAGTGGATTCCATGTAACAAATGTATGTGTTCTTTGTCCAAAACTCCTCCGCAACCTGGGAAAAATATACAAGCAGACTATCATCCTGTGGTCTTCTTACCAATCCCTCGTATGTATATGATTCTAACCATGAATAGATGTCTTGGTGTCTAACATGGCGGAAACCACTTGATACATGCACAATGAGGTAAAACCGCTAACAAGCGAGGGAGATCACCATTAATGTCAATGATTCCCAAGGTATCTTATTACATTCCACCGAACATGAATAAATGAGTCAGTCAACATTCAGGGAATCATTCAACGAGGTAAATGATGTAAGCCCACTGTCGAGTGTGAGGAGGCCCGCCATTGAGGAATGCAGTCCCAAAGTACTAATTAGTTTCTAAGTCTAATTCCTGGGATAATGTGGTTGAAGCTTTCCATTAAATAGAATCACGAGGGAGGGCTTTATGTATCCCCCATCAACAATGCAAAACATGTATGAAGATGTAATTGGTATGTCAAAAGAACATGGACTCCATTTGCCTTTTGAGACATTATATTTGGGATGGTTGGACTCGAGGTGGATACTTCCTTGAACACCGGGCACAACAACAAAACATGACACATGACCAAAACTGCAAGTAATGGATACCGTGGATCTATGCTTCTGGGTGACCCAAAGGAGTGAAAGGAAACTCAAAGATTGGCTCAACGCAGAGGTTCAACGGATTATGATATGAGCAAATGACAAAGTGTCGTGTTCAAGGGTTACTCTAAGAAGTGCTAGATGGTGTTCTCAAGAGACTCGCTTTGGCTTGTTCCTTTCTAATTTCCATCCGTGACATAGATGAGTACCCTTTTTAATTTAACGGCTCGAGGAGGATAACACATGCTCGATATAACTCACTGTCGGTAAGTTCCTCTTCCTTTATTTAACTAACCGAAGAAGTAAGGGTTTGTTCCTATATAATCATTGATGTGTGCTTTAACGAGTCCAAAGATAGAAAACTCAAGGTTTTTCTGGATTATAGATTTGGAAAACACTTAAAAAGAGAACTCTCTCAGCGCCCTTTTCCCACAAAAAGTAGGGTCCATCGAGACCAAAAGGGCTAAACTACCGCCGAAGATGCCCCATTCTAACCTTTTAAAAAGTGTGAAAGGAAGAAAGATCACTCACAATCTTTCATATTTAGAGAGTCTCAAAAGAGTTTAACCTGTGGGGGTTCCTTTTCGTAGGATCATATCCTCAGACGGGTCCCAAAAGAGATAAAAGTTTACCCGGCTACATTCTCATATTGTCGAGCTCGAACGAACTAAGACTATGCTCAAAAATACGACAAGGTGAAAGATTCAATAGACCGCCAATAAACTCCTCACATGCCAGAAACTATAAACTAGATATTAGTGAAGCCATTTTACACCATTAGAGAAACCCAAAATGACCATATAATCTTATGAAAAAATGAAATTTTATAAATATGAATTGATTTGAAAACTCATTTTACCCATTTCATTTGCAAGGATTTTGTGGAGGTTGGAGAATCCAATTGGAGCAAATCTTGTTTTCCTCACTACCGGAGCTACGATCGATCATTTCACACACCGTTCGAACTGTGGTAGGTTTTCATTCTTTGCTCTTTCAATTGCTTGGTTCCAAGTTGATTTTCATAGCATTATTAATTTGAAACACAAAGCCCTAGGTCACCCCCTTTGAACCAAATCGGCCTCCTTTAAAAGTTAATAAAATAAAATGCCACAAAATGTATTGAAAGGGTTGTTAGATGTCCACACCCCTAAAAATTGATTAGGATCCCATTCATTTTAGCCAAAGAAATTTGTGAAAACTCCCCTCATGGACCCATGCACCCCCTCAAATCTTTTTGCATTTTTACCATGTTTTAACCATTGTTTGCAAATATTAAAGGGTGTGGTGGTTAAAAAGAATGATTGGTTGATTTTAGATGTCATGGGTATTTGATTTTATGTTTTAAAATGCTTTTGAAAATCACAAATCACAAAAACGTGGGAAATGATGGAAATCTTGAATTTTTGTTTTGTAGGGTATTCAACAATCATGATTGAATGGAAAGAGAGAGGGAACATGAGATGGATGATATAGTCGCTTTACCTGTGAGTCCCCGCACGTGGGCTGCTTTGAGGGCCTTTGGTTTGCTCAAGTTTTTCAAACTGCAAAAATGAAAAGAGAGGTTCTACTGTTTGAGCACATGATTGGCCTTTGGGACGCTACGGAACAGGGATTCCGTATTACACAATTTCTAACCATTAAGTTGGAAGATGTGTACTTTCTGATCAACCTCTCAAAATGAGGGGTCCCTATAAATTTTACAGGGCAGAGGGCATTACCCGAGTAGGTGGACGCAGGTCTAACACGCCACCGTGGTTCCGGTAGATAGTTGGTAGGGCGTGATCCCCATCAAGGATATACGATCTCTCTTCGATTCATATTTTCTATCACTACGGACTGCAGCACTAGTGCCCATTTGGTCAGATCACGTGGCCTACTCGTTCGTTTAGAGCCAACGCCGCTCAATTGAGTGCAAACGTCTCTTCCTAATGTAAAGGAAACAAATTTCTATAAGTGAAATGGCCAAAAATAGTTTGGCCATGGCTCATTCTTAGTCTCATTTTCTTAGAGCGCATCCCTCGATGCAGCCTCATCGCGACCGGCAGACGCACTGGATGAGCCTCGGTTGGAGAGGTGGACTAGCTTATCCCTGAGGTTAGTTTCGGAGTCCGAGTTCTTTTTTACTGGTGATTTCTTTGCCCGGTTGAGGCAAGAAGACTCTGATCTGATCAGACGATCACATACCTGATTCAATTTTTTTATGTGTATGTATTTTTTTTGGGGTATGCAAGAGAGTTCACGTAGTTTTGCTTTTAACATGCAGACAAGGGAGCAGCACGCCAAAATGTGACATACCAAGTCAGACGCTGGCTGCGCCCCCGGGCCAGGCGTAATTCCAAGAGGGCACGGTATGGGCACCGGAGGTTGAGAGGAACCTCCGTGGTCTTACAATGGTAATCCTCCCTTCCTCATGGAGGGGGACGTGTCTTTCAGATTCCGCACATTAATCAGAAGCGAGAATACCAATTGCTGAGGTGTGTAGTACATGCGTGCATGCTACTCACAGCATAACGTAGTGCGGAGAGATTAGAATCTCTCCGAGATCGGCTGTTTTTGTATGCCTTGTCAGGCGATGTTGCATGGGTGGATGGACCCAATATTTTGTTCTTTTTACGTAATTTTTGATGTAATGTAAACATTTCACTCACGCCATATATATATATATACTTTTTTTTTTTTTTTTATATATATATATATGTTTGGCGTGACTGAAATGTTTGGATGTGTTTTAATTTACATGTACGTACAGCTTTTCCTTGAATCTTATCGGTGGGCTAAATACCGATCCATGATATAATTAGCTAACGACTCCGAAACACTATTAAGTTCTCATGGAATGTGTCTATATTCATAACGTCATTCGTTCGAGATGACTAACTTGCAAGTGTAGGCGTAGTAGGATAGGGATTACGGATAGCTTAGATGCGGTTGAGTTGATAAACCAATGCAAGGGAGTCTGGCAATAATGATAATGAGATACCTAGGGAGGAGGCTTTGCCAATGTATCCAATGACAAACAAGTGATATTCTGCCATATTGTTGGTTGTCGGCCCTAAACAGATGCCTCCCGAATCCCCACCACCCTCGCTAAACCGATAAATAACCCATGTCGTCAAGCAATGTTCCGCCGGCTATGCCTACCGGGTCAGTCCACAATAACCCAAAAATGATAGGAAAGTGCATCGCCATCCGAAAGCATGAAAAACACGCAATGCTGATGAGTGTGGCAACCAGAAAAGACTCGAGCACGCCAAAGAAAAGACACACCAAACTAAAATATTAATAATGTACAAAGTACTGATGCTAGGTGATCTAGGCATAGTACTTTTAAGGTAAAGCCCGCTTTGGGGCTCTCCCAAGGAAATTACATCATGATCTACTAACTCGTAGGTGCCTCTGTGTAGCATGTGTTTTATGATGTATGGCCTATTCCACATGGGTTCTAATTTTCCTGTCCCTAATTTGTCGTGAGATTGGTCATAAATGATGACTAAGTCTCCTTCTGCAGTTCAAGGTTGGACGGATTTTCATATTGACTCTTAACTCATTTATGATGTGCCTCATTAACGAGGGTAGCATCGCGACGTGTTTCGTCCTGTTTGGATAGGTACAAGAATCGCTCTTCTTCCGCGTATACAAGGAGTTCTACTTCTTCAATTTGGAGTGACTTGAATCGCGATTCGGACAGGTAGGATGGCCTCGTAATGCACAGACCAACTAGAAAGGAGTGAATCCAAATTGAAGTTTTCACGACGCATGAGCAGGGGCCCGTGAGAGCGTAAAACAACTTGTAAATGCCACGACAACTTGTTTTCCCCCACCATGCATTGACTCATGGCTTTTAGGACTTGTTGATAGCTTCAACTTGCCTGTTCGCTTGAGGGTAGTAACGGGATGAGTTTTCATGAAGAAAACCCAATCGATCGGTAATTCGCCATCATCTAGTTTTTGAAGTGTGCACCATGGTCGGGTGACAATGGCATGTGGCACGTTTCAAAAACGGTGTAATGATGTGGTTGAAGAGGAATAGAGCTGCAAAAGACGCAATTCATCGCTCGTGAAGGTAGGCATAGCCCCACTTCATTTTGTGAAGTAAATCACTACCACGATGATGTAACCGTATTCCTACCGAGGTAGGCTTACATTGCAGGAAATCAATACCCCATTTGGAAAAGGGGTCGATGGCAAGACGATAGATTTGATTTGTACTGGCGATTTTTTAGGTCAGGCCATCCCGAAAGGTGACCGCCACAAGCACCGAGGTGACAATCATTCAGAACGCTTTCAGCCTAACATTTCTTGTGAAGAGTGTCGACGTATTCGTCATCACTCTCATCGTTATATCATCCTCTGCGACACTTTGTACCGCCGTGGATGAGGTAATGGCGAGAGTGGTGATGGATGTGTTGATGCTCTTCTCGAGAGATGTTTAGCTGAAAGCATTGGGTTTTAAGGTAGAGGAGAATGTCTCCAAACCAAGGGTCAGTCGATGAGGAAGAGGTAATTCACCTGTAAGAGGGTCTCATGTTAAATGTTTTCATCTACACTTTGAGAGCACGTATGAGCCTAAAACACCGTGGATTTTTGGCTTTGGCCTTTGTAAACTCAAGATCGAATTTTTGAAGAATAACGATCCATTTCAAATATTTTCCCCGCACTTGTCATGTTAAGATGTGGTACATGGGGTTGCAGTCTGCAATTACCGTGGTGGTACATAATAGGATGTAGTGGCGTAATCATTGGACATCAATGACACCGCCATAGCCGCTTTGATCGCATGTATATCTGAGTTCGGGTCCGGATGAACTCTTTCTTAGATAATAAATTACGTGTTCTTCATCGCTAGCGCCCTCTGGAACTAACACCATCGCGATGGTAGAAGCAGAAGTGCCTGGGCAGTTGATATAACCGCTGTATATCTCGAGGATGTAAATAAGTGAGCATAACAAAGCATGCTTGAGAGTCAATGACCATAAGGTCATCCCAGATGAAAGGGACGCTCTTTGCGAGTCGATAAATCCTTTAGTGATCTCTACAGTAATTGCATGTCTTGGAGAAAGTTTTCTTTGCCTTGCAAACTCTTCAGTTGGGTTGTTGGTGGGTGGGGTAAGGGCTAGAATGGACATGATCTTTAAGGGATCCACCGATCCCGTGTTTGGAGATGATGAAACCAAGGAGCTCACTTGATTCGACAAAATAAGATGCATTTATGTGGGTTCGCGAATACGATAAAAATGACATCAAAGAAAAATTGCCCGCAAGTGACCAATATGAATGGGTCGATTGGATGAATGGGCGTGTAAATCATCGAGGTAAGGTTCCACGATATGTTTGATGCCGTGGAAAGCATAACACATGGCTCGCTGGAAAGTAGCACCGCCAAAGCATTTTTAAGGCTAAAAGGTAGCTTTCTTTGTAGTTTGAAAGTTCCCCAAGGGCCGATGAAGGCTGTCTTGTGTTGATCAACAAGTAAGATTTCGAACCGGGTTGTATCCTAAAAGCCATCCATGAAAGAGAAGATCACGCCTCGCTAATTATCCATGATTTGATCGATAAAAGGTGTAGGTAGTTGTCCCAACAAGCTTTGTTGAGATCAATGATAATCGACACGCACATGGATGGTCCCTTTGTTTTGGCAACCTGGAATAGGCAGTTAGAAACCCATTCCACAAAGCGGGATCTGGGTAGATAAAGCCATATTTTTAAGTTTTTCTTAACTTCTTTATGTTACCAGCTTTGGGTGAACCGTGCTGAGTTTCACGAACCGGCTTTTGCATCGGGTAAGTCTTGATTTCATGTGGCGACGCATTGAAGGGTCGATCCCCGCATTTCCTCAGAGTCTAAGTGAAGACATTAAGCACTTTGAACAGCGTAAGAAACTACTGTTTGCCGCAATTAGCACCAAGATTAATGTTTTCCACGGCTAATCTTCTTTGACTCAAATGTCAATTGTGATTTTAGTAGAGATGTTAACATGTTTCCCTCAGAGAAAGCATCTTGGGTGAGGATAGGGATTGTGGAGCATCGGTAAAATCAGGAGGGAAGACAGAGTGTATCGCCTTGCACTTCTTCCAAAGATCTTAAGAAAAAGAGGATCGATGGTGGTTAATACATCCCAAGGCAAATCGTCAATGCTAAGAATTTCCATGATAGATTCGTCCGAATGGAAAATGTGGGAAATGTAATCAATCTAGACATAGGGAATTAAATCATCGAAATCTGAGTAAGTGCCTAAAAGCCACAATGAATGTGAAGTGTTCAAGAGGGAGAGGCGCATTGAATAGCTAATGCGAGAGCGCCCCGGCCGGGCTGAGGGCATGGTGTCACCGAGTCCACCGAATCTGTAAGGACTAGGCACAATCCATGGGTCAGATGATTCCAAGGATTGATAGGGTAAAGTTGAGATCATATTGACTGGCTTGTGGAAATATGATGTGTAGTAGGTGGAAGTGGTGTAGGAAGCAAAATCGCCGAGGCTAGAATCTTCACGTTTCAACACCAATGCTTTCATACGCAACTAGGTGGTCTCCCAAAAAGGAATGTTGTTGGTGGCGTGGATGCGCTACGCCGCGGCCAGAATCAAGCCATCGACGGGTGACAATTTTGCCTTGATTGGGGAATTGTACATATCGAAACACTGACGAGGCGATGGTATTCATAGTGTAGAACCAACTTCTCCTGAGTAATAGGTTGTAATCGAGGGGAGCATCGACCACTAAGACATCAATGGTAACAATTTTACCGCCCAATTGAATGGAGAGGGATTGTAATAATCCGCGTGAGGATGGAAACCTCGCCCATCGAAAGCGCCATAAAATCGTAGGGGATTTGGTATGGTAGGCATCAAACCCTTCCAAATGTGATAGAGGACATTGTGGAGGCTCCCTCATCCAAGTTAGTTTGGTGGATTTGTTGATTGCGAACAACAACATCGATTTGGAAAGCAAAATGGTGAGAGAGTCAAGCGCTGATGGTCACGCCCGTGATTAAACGCGGATGTAGTTGGATGACTCGGATCGAAGTTTAAATAAGCAGTTTTAAGAGCCCTAATGCTAATACGGTTAGGACAGTGTTGTAACAGTTCCAATGCTGACATGGCACACGGATCTTGGGCCAAATCTCTACAATATTGTAGTTTTGGGCGGCTCGAATTAGGATTGCTAGATCGCATGGTGCTCTTAGAGGGCGTAAGATGGAGCCGTTAGAAGGTTTCTCAATATGGCGGCCCTGATGGAGGCTACCGCATGCAGGATTGGGGCCATATGGTAGCGATCCGCAAAGAACCGTTAGTACGGCCATCGCTTCTTAACCGGGCGCATCGTATGTCGCTAACGAAAGTGGTTAGATTAACCCTGCTAAACATGTAAATGTGTGCGCTTTTCGAGGCCTCAGTCATGGGGTTGGTTGGAACCGCCCCCCAGCGTGGGGGTTTGTCCAACCAAAGATTGTTGTTGTGGGAAAGGATGTGTCAATACAACAGTTTGAGAATTTCCTTTTAAAAGTTTAGCCACTTCATCGCGATGTGGGTAGTCCTGTGTAGTGATCGCCACCGCAAATGAGACATGGGAATTCGGCCACAGGGAAGGTTTTCCTACAAACGGGTTTGTATCGGGTCTTGGGTTGTTCGCTATTGTTCTTCTTTGTTTTGTTTCTCGCTTTATTCTTGCCCCAAAGTTGCTGGGTAGGAAGGCTGATTGGACCGCATTCACATCGTGAGACTTGAGTTTGGGTGGGGTAGAAGAGGGTGAAGTCGAACTAGGAGAAGCCGTCGAAGTGGGCCACTGAATCGTTCCAACCGACTGGGTAGTAGATTGAGTTTTGACGCGAGCTAATAACTCCATCCGCATGGCCGGGCTCTGGTTTGATGGACTTAGTGGCACGGTGGTGTTCTGTGATCAACTCATACGAGTAAATTGCATTGTGAATAGAAATAAGTCTAGGTACCGAAGCCCGAAAGCGATGGCTTCTTCTATGACCACGCCTACGGCAACATCAATGAAAGTGATTTGGGGTAGTAATGGATTTCGCGGAACCATTCCGCTAATAATTGGTCGTGGATGACCGCTGGATTTTGCCTTCGGCCGCCTTCCATTCACGGATATGATCGGAGATGTGTATGAAGTTGTCCGGACGGAAGAGAGGTTAATAGTTCCGCATCTGCCCCCTGCGATCGGATGGGTAGTTGGAAGTTTGTGAGGAAGGACATGGCGAGGAGTTGAAATCGTAAAAGATGCACATGGTAATTCAATACACCATTTTGCTGCGAAACCCGTAAGTGTCCGCGGAAAGGACGCGAATGAATAGAATCATTCATGAGGGAGTTGATGAGCACCACAAATGGAAGGTCATAACGTGATTGTTCGGGTACTCTCCCACTTTTCCATCAAATCTTGGGATATCAGAAGCGAAGTTTAGCCGGAATAGCTGGCCAAACCCAAGAATGATGAATGGGATCATTCGCTAACCGGGACAAATCTGGAAGGTCCAGGGAAGCTAGAAAAGGTAGTTGTCGATAAACCTGTGGGTAGTGCCGGTGCGCCAGGAACACCAGCAAATGCACACCGGGTTATGTGGATACCATAACTCGTGGGTCCTCTCGTGTTGGGTTGGTTTTGGCCAAGGTACGTAGGATTTGAAGCGTTTTGAGAAGTGTTTGTGAGCGGATGATAACCGGATGGGTTTTGAGTTTTATGGGTTGGGTTGGGCATTTTCCATAAGGAGGTTGTTGTGGAGTCTATGAATTTTGTCCTGCTGGGAAGTTTGGGTTTCCTGAGAAAGGAACATTTCATGGGTTAGATGCGGCAGGCAAAGTTTGTCCCGTGGAGGCATGCAGATTTCTTTGAAAATGGACGCTCCACGGATTGGGTGCAAATCTGGACACAGTTTGTCCTTAGGGTTGATGGTGGACTCCGACTTGAGGTTGCCCCCAAAGATGAGGGTGCCCCTAATGGAATTTGTCCTCCGAAGGAAGGATGCCCCCCAGTTTGAGGAAGATTTCCCAGGATTTGAGGGCCAGAAGTAAAAGATTGACCAAAGGTTGTCGATTAGTTAGAACCACTAAGGAAAGTTCCTCCAAGTTGTTGGATAGGTATGGAACTCCGAGATTTCGTGAGGGTTTGGGCAGCAGTAGTGGAAGATGTATCTGCTGGGCCCTAAATCCAAAAGGGAGATTTGGTCTCTGTGTTGGCTGTGTGTGCCACCCCAGCTTGATTAACTACCGTGACACGCCTAAGGATTGTCTAATGTGCGGTGCCATTGTCGAATGGGATGTCCTACTGGAGGGGGAATAGTAGGTCTTGGGCCAATGGATGTTACTTTCAGGCCAACGGGTGTTGTGCTCGGAGCAACGGTTGGTGTGGATGTAAAAGTGGTAGTACCTATGAAGTGATTTGGGGTACAAAGTAGGAGAAAGGTAACAACGCCTTCTCCGCTCCATAAAGATCTCAAGACTAAGTGTGGTGGACTCAACAATGTTCCCTACCCAAAAAGGGTCATTGGGTAAAGGGTTTTAAGGAGACCCAACCGAGTGTTAGAAGGTTTTATGACAACAAATTCTCCTGCGGAATTTAGGTGGAGGATTTGTCATTAGTATCCCTCTGGAATGTGATAAGCTTCTGGAGATTCTGAAACAATTTGAAAACTCTCTAAAGGTGTGGGAAGTTATTCTTGGGTAGTTGTAGTGTTTTGAACCTCGCTCTGTTGAGGATATTCCTCTGTGGAATGAGGGGGTAGAGGGGTTTTTCCTTCCATATTTTATGGAGTAAGTCCCTGTAGCCTCCGTGAGTTTCGTGGAGGGTCGATGTTGGCTAAGAAGCGGAGTCAATTTAAAGAAATCTATGGCCAACCAGCGAAAAAGAAACAACAATAATGCTAAAAAATCTAAGAATCACAAACTAAGCAAACATGACTCCTTCTTTGATGACCATACTAGTTGGTATGAAATCCAACATCGCGTGGATCAAGTCTAGAAGGGGTGGGGATAGGGTGGAATGCCAATGGCTTAATTTCGTTTAACGGACTTAATGCCTTGCGCAAGTTTCCACGCAAAGAATTGTGGATTTCCACCCTCCAAGGAGCCCGAGGAGTTTGAACAACGTCCGGCCTGTGGGCCGCAGAGACTTCCATTCACCATCACCTCATGTAAGTAACCTAAATATTATGGCCACTAAGGTTACCACTGCAATACCGGGCGGGAACAAATACGCTTCCTATCTGAACCGCAATGTGTAGGGTATCAAGCCTAAAACCAACTAAGAATCTTCCACGCAAGAATTGTGGATTTACCTCAAAGTGATCCCCATAATACCTATCCGACCAATTACAACGCTAAACCACTAAGGGTTAGGTCCCCCTCGTAGGGCTTCACCCAAATGCAACCTCGTATTTAACCCTTGTGTGAGAGGGGGATCCCGTGCATTCTATAATGATAACTGGATTTACTCTCCTAACTTAGGATGTTAATGTTTGTTTTGACAACTTTGAGAGTTATGCTCACAGCCCCAATCCAAAGTAATTACACCTATTCTACTGCTGGTGGAGGATCCTAGCAAAGAAAAAGTTCTAGGATAAATTTTAATTAGCTGATTTTATGGTCGCTCTTACTAGCAAGTGCATGGAAGTGAAACAAACGGAATTATGACTCAGACCCAATGAATGCATCGAACATGATAAAGGCCATTTCTCGATGAACATCTAGCCTGCAGAGAGTTCTTTCACTAACAAGCAATAACCACTTAATGCCTTCAAACAATTCTTTCTCTCTCAATCAAATCCTTATGTAATGCAAAAAACTTTTAAATGCCTTCTCTAATATGCTCCTAAATCAATCATGAAAATATCTTTAAATGTTTATGTGTGGATGATGATCAATACAACACATCGCTTATCCTGGTGGTTAATTATCTTCCTTGGTATGAATGAAAACCAACTAGCATAAGCAAAGTCACACAAACAATACACCCTTCAGAGTAAATCAAAACAAAAACGAAAAGAAAAGAAACAATCAAGAAAAATCAAACTTCACACCCATAGATTTAGAATAATGACCTCTATCAGAAATAAAATACGTAGGTTCAGACCTTTAATGACCTTCGCCAGGGTTTTTCGCTCAACTGAGGAGAAGAGAAAAGCAATGCATAAGTTCCAAGCTCTACTCAATGTAAAAATTCAATGAAAATGGCAAAGAAGGCTACAAGATCCCACCAACAAGGTATTTATTCTTCAAAAAGACAAATGTCAAGGCTAGATAAGGAAGAAAATTGACTCACTAGATCACTTAGCAAAAGAGCCACAGAGGCAAACCCTCAAAATGCAATTGTGGAGGGTTTTTGGCCAAAAGGGGGTTGGCGCTCTGTTGTCAAGGAAAATGAGTGTTATAGCGCTTTGTGTAGGGCTTCAAGAAGTGTTGGTGCTCTGGTGATACTAGGGAAGGGGTGCCAGGGTCTTAAAGTCCCAGAATTGTCAAAAATTTTCAAAAATTGGGATCTGAGCTTGACAAGTATGTCGAATGTGACAAGATAAGGAGCCAATCAGCCCATGAAACTAATCAAAGAGGGGTGAACCAAATCTGAAACAATCAATGGATAGAACAAGGTCAATGAGGAGAAAAATCCAAACAAGAGGTTTTGATTGTTGTCTCCCAAAGGAGTCGCTCAAGCCGTTGTAGGAAAATCTCCCCATGGACGTGTAGATCACCTTCTAAGGTTTGACATTAACCCTAGACAAAAATGCTTAACGTGGACACCGACTTCCTTTCAAATCTATCTAACTAATGCATGAGAAGGAGGATAACAAAAGTACCTTTTAATCGACGATTGTCCCTGCACGCTCCAAGTTACACTCCAATCCTCGCTCCTCGGGATGAGGTTTGGTGGACAAACAAGATACAACCACTTCCTACTCTATCGGTATTAGCTTGAAATAGATCTATCAAAAAATGACAAGTTCATGTAACATCGACACAAACTAGAAAGAAACAGCCAAGCGTGTCAATAAGTATTAATGAGAATAACGACAACACGCATAATCAGATGCTAATGCTAATAAATTGCCAAGTCCTCCTCTTCGTCTAACCCTTGCCCTAAAGATCCACAACCTGGATCGGAAGCATTCACTAATCACTCTTTCTTTTACGCCGATCAGAAGTTTCCAAGATCATAAGTTTTATATGTTCAATTCTTCCTCCCTCTTTTCCACCATCATAGAACCTGCTTATATAGGTTGAGGGGCCTAACCCTTGAGTTATGTTTAGAACCGGCTAGAACCTTTCCTTAGATCGTGGATCTTTGATGAAACCGAATTCGGAGTACAAATGCTCTAATTCAATGATCCTCCCCTTATTCCCTCAACTGCTAACAACTCCACCCAGAATAGGAGCGCTTCCCTCGAAGGGTATCTGAGTGTTGTAACGCCCTCGGTAAGACTTGGGAAAGCGCCAACCCTCTCAAGATGAGCAGCGCTCCTCCAGAAGGGCCTGAGGGGCGTTATAATTCTCCCTAAAGCATGATAGGGGAGCTCCAGCGCTTCTGCAGCTTAAATAGTGGAGCGTTCCCCCTCCAAACTAGTGTTTCAGGGTCTCTTTTAGGTGTCAAGAGCTATTTGATTCCAGTAAACTAGTTCTCCTCCTTCAAATCAGTCATGTGAGATGTTATAAGTGCCTCTTTAGTGTCGTTATCATGGCATCACGTCTGAACATCGTTTCCGACACTAGTGACCAACTTGCGACACTTGCGAAAGTTGTAGGGAAGATGTGACACTTACGACGATCGATAGGGACAATGCGACACTGAGCAATTTTGACGTGTAACACCTTCTTCTCCAAAATCTCAAAGGGTCCCACAAACCTAGGAGAGAGTTTAGCACCCTTTCCAAACTTGATCGAACTCTTATGTGGTTTCACCCACAAGAAGACTCGATCACCAACTTCATAACTACGGTCGACACGGTGCGCATCGGCATAACTATTCTCCTAATCCAGCGCTTCTTTGATCCTTTGTATTATTGTTTTCATTTGACCTTCTATTTTTTGCATCACTTCTGGTCCCACCAGGACCCTATCCTCAAGTCGATCCCAACTCAAAGGCATCTGACATGGTCACCTGTAAAGAAACTTGAAAGGCGCCATCTTAATGGTGCTTTGGTAACTGTTGTTATATGCAAATTCTACCAGTGGAAAGAATTCTTCCCAACGCTTATGTTGGTCCATCACGTACATACGCAACATGTCCTCCAAGATTTGGTTTGCTCATTCGGTCTGCCCGTCTATCTTCTGGTGATACGCAGTAGTAAAGCTAAGTTGGGTTCCCAATTCCTCTTGGAAGCTAGTCCAAAATCATCCGGTAAACACCGATCCTCGATCAAATATAATCCTCTTAGGCACACCATGCAACCTCACAATCTCACTGATGAAAACTCTAGCTATGTCAGGTGCCTGATACGATGTACACATAGGAATAAAATGATCACTCTTTGTCAGAGTGTCGACTACCACAAAAATTGAGTCGTGTCTCCTTGTCGTCAATGGCAATCCAAAAATGAAATCCATCGAAATGACCTCCCATTTCGATTCCAGAATAGTGTGTGGTTGTAGTAATCCTGTTGGATGTCTATGTTCAGCCTTCACCTACTAACATTCTAGACATCTGGCCACATAGTTGACTATGTCTGCCTTCATTCCTTTCCATAAGAATAAGGGTTTAAGGTTCGTCCTCATCTTCATGACCCCTAGGTGAGCCATGTACACTACTCTGTGAGCCTCATTTAGGATCAAGCTCCTCAACTCATCATTCAGTGGTACGTAAATTCGATTGTTAAATATCAATAATCTATCTTCGTCCAACGTAAATGCTGCAAATGTTGGTACCATCATTGTGTTTTGTCCGATAAAATCCTTGACCTCTTTGTACCAATCATCATCGCGTTGTAAAGTTAGAATCCTTTCACGTAGATTCATCTGAAGAGGCAACATCGAAAATATGAATGGTCTCTAACTCAATGCATATTCCACTCAGTTTAGTGTTCCTCTTATGTAAATGATCTCGAAATCGTACTCGCTAAGCAATTCCGACCAACGTCGTTGTTGTGCGTTCAAATCGCTTTGCATAAAGATGTGTTGTAGCCTGTAGTCCATAGTGGTCCATTTTTAGTTCAAATTTATGTCCAATAAGGTAGTGTCTCCAAACTCTCAGGGCATAAAAAATGGCTAACAACTCCAAATCGTGTGTCACATAGTTCTCCTCATTCCTTCTCAACTTCCTCGAGATGTAAGCGATCAATCGACCATCTTGCATCAAGACTTTTCCTAAGACTTCCTTGGATGTGCCATTTCATACCAAGAAATCCGCGTCCATGTCAGGTACCTTTAGTATCAGTGTTAGTGTCAACAACTCGTTGAGCCTTCGAAATAATTCCGTGCATTTCTCGGTCAAAACAAACTTCTTGTTCTTCATCTGCAATTTCGTGATTGGATTTTCTATCTTCAAAAATCCCTCGACAAACCGTCGATAGTATCCTGCTAAACCCACGAAGCTACGCACTTTCGGGACATTTTTTGGTGCAGGCCATTCCATAATAGTCTCGACCTTTGCTGGATCCATGGTGATACCTTCGTTGGATATGACATGCCCTAAGTAGTGAATCTTCGACTGATAAAACGAGCATTTAGACAATTTCCCATACAATTTGTTCTCTTGCAGACACTGTAGTACCAAGCGCAAGTTCTCTTCATGCTCCTCCATTGTCCGAGAGTAAATCAAAATATCATCAATGAATACTTGGACAAGTTGCGGAACACCCCGTTCATCAAACTCATAAATACCCCTGGGGCATTCATCGGTCCAAATGGTAAGACAATAAACTTGTAATGTCCAAACCTCGTCTTAAAGGAAGTCTTAGGGATGTCATCCTCCTTGATCTATAATTGGTGATACCCTGATCTCAAGTTGATATTTGAAAACACCGTCGGACCCTTCATATGATCAAAAAAATCATCAATCCTTGACAATAGATATTGATTCTTGATCGTTTCCCTGTTCAATTGACGGTAGTAAATGCCGAGTCTCCACAACCCATCCTTATTTCGTATGAAAATAACAGGCGCACCCCACGGTGACACACTTGGATGTATAAGTCCCAGGTCCAACAACTCCTTTAGTTTCATTCTCAACTCCTATTACTCCGGGGTTGACATCTGATAAGGTTTTCTCGCTATTGGTCCAGTCCCCAGTTTTAGGTCTATTGTAAATTCCAATTCCCTCTCTGACGGCATCTCAGTTAACTCCTCCGAGAAGACGTCCGCAAACTCTCTCACCACCGGAAGGTTTTCTAGACCTTTCGCTACTCACTTATCGTTTAACGCAAGGATCGCATAAAGCCTACATCCCTTGCTCATGCTCTTCCGTATTTGGAAGGAAGAGATGAACCTCAACGAAACTCCCTAGTTCTGACCTACAGTCACGTGTGTCTGTCCCTCATTATCAGCGAATCTCAATCGTTTCTTCTTACAGTTGAGTATCGCCTCATGCGATTCCAACCAGTCCATACCGATAGTGATGTCATAAGATCCTAAGATCATGACGTACAGGTTGGCCCAGGTGACAAACTCTCCTAGGTTAAGGGCACAACCCGTAAACTTCCCTCCAACCTTATGTTTGGCTCCCGAAGCCATCTCTACGAAGCTAATATCATCTTGTTTGGCTGCCTTTACCTTAATTCTTTTTAGCACTGCACTAGAAATGAAACTCTCGGTAGCACCAAGATATATCAAAATACTAAGGGTCTGGTCAGCAACTGTACCTGAAGTCTCAAACACAGTCGACTGGTGCTCTTCCTGACGGTTATTCACCGTTGCATGAATCCAATGGGCCTTGCCCAAATTTCCCACATTAGTGGGTCTAGATGATCCATATTCTCTAGTCCTCTCCACTGGAAAGTCTCCCTGGTAGTGTGGCTCCCCACATGTCCAAAACCCCTTCTTCAGTCCAGTACTCCTGGTACCTGAAGTAGAAGCTGACGGCCCACCGGCCTGGAATCTTGGTCTATTTTGTTGAACAGACCTTAACTGTTTTTTTTTCAGTCGACGTTGTTGTTGATGTTGTGGTCCTCAATAAGGATTCCGCTACCATGGCGTCGGTCGTTGAGGTGTAGTGAAAGTGGATCCTCTCTAGAAGCCACGATATCTTGGCATATGTCTAGCTGGTGTTTGATGCTACTGCACACAAGATGAAACCTGCCCTGCTAGTCTCGCTGAAGTCATGATCTGACCCCCACTAATAAGCTCCTCCTCCACTATGAGGGCCTTCTAAACGACATCATGCAAGTTTCGCGGCATCATAATCCTAACCTTTGCACGAAAGCTGACATTAAGGCCAAACAAGAACCTGTTGACCTTAAGTTTCTTGGTATTAAGGGATTGAGCATACCGAAGCAACTCCATAAAATGGGCTCGTACTCGAGCATCGTACGGCCACCCTATCACAAGGCGTTGAACTCATTGAGCTGATGCTCAATGAATTCCTCTGATAGGTACCTCTCTCGGAACCGTTCCTCGAATAGTTCCCATGACATGTCTTTGACAGCCATGTTCAATTGTCGCAGTAGTGTCTTCCACCATAGAAGAGCGCTCCCCTTCAGTTGAAAGACTTCCATGCAGACCTTCACGTTGGAGGTATAGTCGCGAAGTGCAGAGCACATCGCCATATTCTCCAACCATGCCTCGGCGACTGCACCGTCCGGGGCACCAAAGAAATCAAGAAATTTGACCTTCTCAAGTTTGTGGTGAATGCTACCAGTACCGACCGCAGCGCATAGTGGACCTTCAGGGGGTGACAATTCCCTGGCCTCATCTCTATCCAAATAGTTGATAAGTGCCTCAGACATCCGCTGAAAGGACCTCATCAGCCCAACCACATCACCCATCGCTATCTTCTCTTTCTAACAACTTGTTTGTATCCCTAGGGATTAGACCCCTCAGGCGTGGATGCTACTAGGGACGTCGCGCCTCCTCCCCTAGCACCCCGTCGTCTGCCTCCGCGACATCCTCTAACCATGATTACCTGCACGAATACAAGTCAACCTAATTAGCAACATTATAATCAAATATAAATCAATGAAATACGTAGTGATCCCAAGTCGCGGGTCGAACCCGCTCTAATACCATATGTAACAACCCCAATCATTATGACTATATGCAACACAACATGAAGGAAAAATTCTTAAAAAAAAAAAAAAAAGACAGGACGACAACAACGACAACAGTTAAACAACGCAAATGGACGACAACAGAATGCACGCAGATCAAGAAACAACAAACAATGACTTAGACACTATCACATTAGGCAACTACACGAAACATGCAGTAAATAATAGACAGATAAAAATGACTACCTGCACGATATAAACAAGACAACGTTGACAAGCTAAAGGACAACATCAATTACGACGAAAAACACCCATATCGGGAAGCACAAACTCCGGCCAGGCTATCATTCACCTTTATCTATCAGGGCACGCAATGATTGCCTCATCAGGAATCATGCCTTCACAAGGCGATGGGAGTGACAGTAACCAAGGCGCAACACGACACATATAGACCAATAACCCAAGAAAGTTTAACGCGTTAGGAGACCAAATTAATGAAGTAAACACACGACGACTAACCCTAGCACCCACTCGACATGTCAACAAGATGTAAGGGAATCTGACGACTAGACATTCATACAACACAAAATTTCCTGGCGCAACAAAATCGATCTATACACATTAAAATATTTATTATCAAACAATTAGTTCCTTGTAACAAATTCCAATTCTGATATCGGATGAGTGATTTCCTCGGGAGGAATTCACTACCTTTTCAACTGGAACAAATAGGAACCCCCTTTTTATTTTTACTGAAAATGCTATCTTTTTAAACTGAAACAATATGATAAGATTTCTTCCTATGGAACGCATTAGATTCGCTATATATATAATCTATATAGAGATCACTGTAATTGTGGGATGTAATACGATATTTATTGATAATTATTGTTTTAGTTAATAATGATTGCTGACAACGACAAAGACATATCGCTGCCTAAAATATATTGTTGTCAAGAAGGGTTACTGTGAAACACTGTCTAACTGTATAAAATATGTTGTCTATTGATATAAAAATGTTGTCTATATAAATATAAATAAAAATATGCTATCTATGAAAATATAAATATGTTTCCCATAAAAAGGAAACATTGTCATAACAACATACCATGCCACCATTACCATCACAAATATTACACAGACACCAAAACAGAATCATTGTTTGTTAAAAGAAATTACACAGTCACTAATTATTGTCATACAACATTTAAGTCAATGTATATAGTCCCTCTCATTCAAGTATGAATTCGTTGTCTATAGAATACTTACTGTATTAATTTGTTGTCTCTAGAATATCTACAGTATGAATTCGTTGTCTAACTAACCAATTGATACATATTCCAGAGTTGTCAAGGTATAATATCATTGCCTCTTATTACATTTAATACATATAGTAAAATTGTTGTCAAATATAATATTTCTATCATAAATGAACACTGGCTACATAAAATCGTTGTCATACACAAAAACAATGCAATTAACGTTGTCTATTAGATATGGAATTTAAATCTACCATTAAATCTCTGCCAATATCTATTAAATTAGTTGTCACATGATATATATATAATCAGTGTCCTACATGTATTAAAAACGTTGTCATATAGGAAATTAATAAACACATTGTCATATAAAGTAATAATAAACCCCATTATAAAATGTAGCAATACAAACACGTCATGTATAGATCCATTGTATTTTAACCAGGAATATCGATTAGTTGTCTAAACATATATTGGATGAATGGTTGTGTAAACAAAACGTAATGTTGTCTATTAAAAGTGACTATCTATTAACAAAAACTGTCTATGGGATAAAACACAGTCATATGATATTAATTCGCTACCTAGAATTCGTTGTCAACAACATTAACAACGTTGTCAACAATACGGTCAACCAATGTGATGTATGTCAATAAAATCGTTGTCCAAATGTTATCTAGCAGTAATCAATTGTGGGAAATCGTTGTGTAACCAAATGAAATAGTTGTGCAATAAGGATGAAATCACCATGCAAAGAAGGATGAAATCGTTGTGCAATGGAAGGATGAAATCGTTGTGCAATAGAAGGACGAAATCACTATGCAATAGAAGGATGAAATCGATGTGCAAGGAGGGAGAAATCGTTGTGCAAATAAGGACGAAATCGTTGTGCAATAAAAGGATGAAATCGTTGTGCAAGGAGGATGAAATCGTTGTGCAATAGAAGCACGAAATCACTATGCAATATAAGGACGAAATCACTGTGCAATAGAAGGATGAAATCATTGTGCAAGGAAGCATGAAATGGTGGAGAAAAAACCATCAAAACGCAGCACAAAGGGACATCGAAGCTAGTAAAAACAAACACGAAAATGCAGTCCAGACAACATGTATAATCGCAGTAAATATATAAATTAAATGTTGTTATTCAAGTGGAGAAATGTAGTCCATATATAAATTAAACGTTGTCATTCAAGTGGAAGAACGTTGATATTTTTCCAATCAAGAGTTGGGAACTGTTATTAAAATCACAGAGAATAAAATACCATCCAAAATGCAGATGTGATATAAAAACACAGAGAGTATTAAGCTATTCGCAGAGAGAAATGATAAACAATACGCAGAGATATTCAACAACAAGAAGGCGCAAGACAATTATTCAACCATGAATCAATCAATTCAGAGATAAGTAAGGGTAGACAACTCGGAAAAAATTATCTTTCACTCATCATCCATGCACAGAAAAGCAGGGCATTAGAATCTATAGGTCTATAAACACCGAAGTGATGACCGTCGATTTGGTTCCTTGCCAACTGCTCAGGCATAGACTGATGACCTAGGGATAAGGGCAGAAGATAAATCACAATCTAATCATAACAATCAATAAAACCCACATAGATAAGTTACTGAACTCAGAAGTTGGGTTCGCCAAGGGAAATCCATTCAGAAAACAATAAGCAAGGGGATTACAATCCCGTAGGAAAGTAGGTGCAAGACAACGCATGGAAATGAAATCTTAAACGAGCACAAATAAATAATATGAGTAAATTTAATTTCATTGCGGGTAACAAATAAACCAGCATACCTTAGTCAAATGCGACTTCTCAGTAGTTTTTGTCCCGCGCGCTCCGTCCAGCTTCTGCTTGCCAAATGATGTAACCTCACCTATACTTCTCAGCCAATGCTAGGGGTACTCTTCTTCCCCCTGTGCCCCCCGAGCCGCAAAGGGGCCACACACACTATACCAAATAACAATTAGCACCCAATGCACCTCACAAGGTCGAGCTACCACTCGTTACCCGAGATGGGTATCCCAACTCCCACAAGATAAGTTCAGTCAAGGAAAAAATTTAGTAGCATAATGTTACGCATAAAGATGATGTCCATATTTCTCCTCCAACCTTTTTATAGAGTTTTTAAGTGATTTCTTTCCCAAATTCTCATTTAATTTCTTTTTCATTAAATTAATCAGAAAAAACCTCCACCGTACACATCTCACCCATCCCCCTAGTTGCACTAGAAAACTAATTTCATTAATTATTTAATTATTCTTATTTCCCTCACCCACCTAAAAGCATTCCTAAAATCGCTCCTAGGTGTCCCAATATTCCATTACACATCTTAAATGACTTACGCCTTTACTAAATTCCTAGTTGAGTTCATAATTAGAAAGTTCGTAAAGGCAAGATTCCTTACTAAGTTAGACATTCAACTTTTTCCTTACGTTTCCCTTTTTCTTTATGTTTCCCCTTTTTCCCTTAGTTTCCTATTTCTTTTAAGTTTCCCTCTTTTCCCTTTTTAACTAAAACTCAAATTAGCAAGTGTAGAAAAACCACCTCTTTCTCCTTTTTCTTTTTAATTAATAACATTTATTTAGCATATGTAGATAAAACAATCATTTCCCTTTTAAAATTTTAATCCCCCAATATAATTTGATTTTAATAAATTAATTGTATTTCTTACCCCCTTCTCGTTACATGTTTAATTATGATTAATATTTTTGACCACAAGTGTCACTTAGACCTAGATTTTAATTGCCTAGGTTGGGCAACATTTTTATTAGGGAATTTTTTTTTAAATCTTACTTATCACGTCATTCATTTTAAGGCCGACTAGATTTATTCACTTACCCATTGAAATCATGACGTTCCCTTCAAGATGCACTAGTTTCTCCAAGGGTGCCACTCGCCTTTTACTATTTTCCTTACGCGATGTTCCCTTTAGGATGCACTATGTGCTCCTAGGGTGCCACTTGCCTCTTTTCGTTTTCCTTGCGTGACCTGCCCTTTAGGACGCACTACGTGCTCCAAGGGTGCCACTCGCCTCTTGACTGACTTGGTAGACATAAAAAACCCTTGGAGTCAATACTCCACCAGGTGATATTGTGGTAGACTAAGTGCCTCTAAGGAATAAGGCCCCTGCCTTATTGCCTGCCCTTTAGAATCATCGTGAGTTACTGTCACAGTCTTCCCTCACGACATCGTGGGTCTTCTCGAACTAGGTAATCGTTAACCTACAGTCTGAGCCATGGAGAGAGTGCTAGTAGGCTATGGAAGGGCTGCTATCCACACCTCTCCCTCAAAGTATCTGGTTGTCGTGTGTGACACCTCTACTCCACATGTGAGTCTGGTCGGCAATCTATCGTCAGCCTGCATCATCAACGAATCATGTCATCAAAATAATCTATCATCATAACATCTAACAATATGTACATATGTCACATCAACAATAATCAACCCAACAGTCCACTCTCTTAGTCGATCTAGAGTCCAAGGGGTTTCATTGATGTCTCTGCATCCTCGAGGTCCAAAGTCTTGCACACTTAGGAGAACCTAGTCAATAACACGTGTCTATGTCAATACAACAAAATAACATATCACCATATCCATAATGCCTCATAATACTAATCAAACGACCAATAATATATTAATCTGGATCACTTGCAAGAAAGTGTCCTCAAAGAATAAGTTCGCTCAGTGTGGGCAAGAGTGGGATGTTACATCTTCTCTAAAATTGTAAATAAGGCTTGGTAAACTTTATAATTCATCAAAAATACAACTTTTCTTAATTGAATGGATCATGAAAGTAAGCTCAACTGGAAATGATTCTAGAATCCTAGATATTCATAAATATGTGTACTTTCAATGCAAAATATAAAATTCTGGAATGTACATGTCACTTGTTTAAATAAATTGTAATGGTATTCCATCTTCAATTATTCATTCATGATCGGCTTTGGACATTTTCCATTTTCTAACTTTTGTTTTTTTCTTGATTGAACTTCTATTAACTTTATGCACATTGCACATACCAAATGACTATATTGACAACTTATGACATCTGATTGGTAGTATTGAAAGTGAACATGAGTATCGGTTTGATGGGTTTCTTGAAAAAAATATCCTTCCAATACAATGGATCCTCTTTCATATATAAAATCGTTATCATCAAAGTCTTCTAATAACCTCATCTTTTGTTCTGTGCATCGCATCAAATAATATTTCACGTTTTCAGTGTTGTCTACAGGTGAAATTAGGACAAAGACATCTCCTGCAAATAATTTGATATATTGGACAACAAATAGTTTGTGTTAGATTATCATAAAAGTACATCTACAAGTTATTTGAAAAAAATTAAACATAAAAATTACCTTCTCTAACAAGATCAGAAATTCTATCGCCATCAACCGACACTATAGATTCATTTGATTCCATCTTCTATGAGCTTTCAAGTGGAATTTTCCCTTTTATATTAAGTTCGATATGTCTCCAAGCTTTAACATATTCTGCATTTTCATTTTCGCAGATCTCTATGGATTATGTGTCCTCTATGCAAACTGAACAAAAACAAGACTCATTTCTTCTATCAAATGCAAACACATTTTGATATCATTTTGTTTTAACTGAATGTATTTTTCATGTCCCGTGTATTGTACCAGCTTCATATGGGATTGATCTATTTACATCTTGGATTCCAACATACCAAAAAAGCCTGCACAAGACAAGAACTTGTTAACTTGAAATATCTCAAGAAAATTATTGAAGATTGAATATAAATTTGAACACGTGAATAAAATTATCCTATGTACATGTGTAACATGTATATATAGACACACATGTGCACATCCCTTAACGGATTATTTTCATGGCTTAGCACCATTTTGCACCATTCAACAACTTGATTAGCAGATTCAAATCGATCGGCATGAGGGTTCATCTGATATCTTCGAAGTGCTCGTTTTACACATGCCCCTTCACCGTCGTTCTCTCCTTTTCCATGACCAATCTCAAAACAAATTCAAAAATGTGTAATGTTTGATTTTTTATGAATATGACACAACCAATAGAATCATCGTGAAGATTTGAACTGAACCGCACACCCATATGACCATATCCAATGTCGATCGAATCCGATCACGTGTTCTTTCAATGAATCATAAAATTTATCAAAACAATGTTGTACATAATGTGTATCGTGTGCTCGATCATCACTTATATAAACGTGATATTCTTTAATAACATGTTGATTGTCGTTGGTGATTTCTATGTTATCAAGACTCCATTGAGCATGTCTATATAGAACATGGACAAATATAGTAACTTGATCGGAATGATAATATTCACTCTGTATTTCTTTTTGTGCAGCAAATGTGTAATTCTCAGCAAAATCAACTACAAACACAATTGTCCCTGGTGGAAACACTTCATGGGATTTTTTGAATTATAGGTCTTGCCATCGAGATCTATGTGAATGCTTGGTGTATTTATAAATTTCTTCCTCAAACTTCTTCAAAAAATCTATCACACAGATTTTATCTACATTCAAATCAATACTTTTGGAAATAACATTTGAAGAATGTAGAGTCGTGTTGTTGATATATTCATATTTCTTCCAAATGATTGTTATATTAGAAAATGATTCTTCATTCATATCAATAGGATACTTTGAGTGAAACAAACTTAGATTTCCACAATGATCACATTTCTTTCCACCAACACATTTTTTTTGGTAAAATAATTCATCACCTTCTCTTTCACATAGAATTTCAGATATAAAACCACATAATGTGGAAGGAAAAAGAGGTAAACTTGGCCATAAAGTTTTACCAAAATCATGAAAAGTGTTGTAATATAACTCAAATTCCACATGATAACGACAACAACAAGTGTCACGAACAGTGATGGGTCTAACAAACCATGGTTTTTATTGCAAAAATGTATTGATGGAAATTTTAACTTCTTTGTGCTCTTCTTTGAACTTATTGAACAATTCTATTTGTGTCATTGACAATATATGTTTTGGATGTTCTTCATATTTTTTCCATGCTATTCTTCATCGCAACACATCCCTTGTATGTGGTGAAACATGAGATTCTATCAACCAACAATTACGGGCCAATTCTTTAACATTTTATGCAAGTCTATCTTTGTAGGGTTGTCTAGAAATCACTGTCCAACAAGCCAGTTCATCATTTTCATCTATTTGCAATCGAAATTTTCTATGTTTGTACAATGTTTTTCTTGACGTTCCCATCGTTTTTTCCATGTGTCGTGTCAAACGATCTTTTATATTGCTAGATGAAACAACTGTTGTTTGTATCACTCTACGTGCAACACTAACATCTTTTTTTCGAGATTTTCCAAAAGTTTTTAATACACTAGTTATATTGTCAAAGACAGTTTGTTTCACCTTTGTATCTTTTGCCGACTTTTGAATACCCAATAATGATGTAGATTCTTTTAACTTTCTTGACTTTATTAGACAGAGTAAAAGTTGAGCTTGTACTATTACCGATTCATCTTTGAAAAAAGTATTATACATATTCTTGGTTCAATATCTTATATAATGCTTAGCTTCTTTCTTCCCAAATTTGTCAATATCAACATTTTCTAATATTTCATCATCAATGTTGATAGATTCTCCTGCATATTTCAATTTAAAGTTTATATTAAAAAAAAAACCCAAACATAAATTCACTAAACTATATACAAGTGTTCATCTTTTATTATCTAAATTTATGTACATACCTATAGGTGATTCGTCTTCTACTTCAATTTCAGTTTCAACATCTTCATCGACGTTATGAGACAAATCTATTTATGTTTTTTGAAAAACATCAAATCGTGATTACAATCAATTATATTAAAAAATATTTTAAATTTGAATTCTATACTTTTAATATAGACAATATGTGCATGCATACCTGGTTGGACTTCTTCTTGTTGAAAATCTCTATTTACATTATCATCGTTTCTTTCTTCAATATTTGCATGTTCTCGTTTATTTCTCCAATAATTCTCTTTCCTTTGATCGTTATGGTGAGTTTCATCTCGAGTGCGATCAAATTTTCTCTTGCGCAAAATTTTGTTTCCTATGAGTATAGTTACTCAGAAAAACTTCATTGTCACAAAAATTATTAAAAAATAATATCAATAATTTTATGTTCAACAAAGGCTTCACTTTGAAAAAATGTTCAACATTTATCTTTCAATATATAAATTGTTATTCTAATAAAAACTTACAAACATAAATTACCTTGTTCAACAAAAATGAAAAAGATGGTTCGAAAATTTGTTTAGGTGCTCTAGAAAACCATGAAACAAGCGATGAATTGTGTTAAATGTGTTCATTCGAAAGCGTATTTATACGATTTGGCGCGAAATGAAACGATACGACGTGTCTTTTCATTTTTTCTGGCCGACGAAATTCGCTCAACCATCTTTCGGCCGAAAAAATGCTTTTTCGGCCGAAAATCTTGGAAACCGTTTAATTTTGACAAATTCTGTTAGAACTAAGTTTTTCAGCTGAAAGAAATGTTTTTTGGCAGAAATATTCTTTCGGTCGAAAACTAGCAAATGGGACTATTTGCAGGAACCAAAGAGTTCCCTCTAGCTTACCTGAACTTTGGAGGTTGCAGACTCCTGCAAATACTCAGAATTTGGTTTCGAAAATGACACCAGCATTTGCAAAATTGAATCTACTTTCAATTCCTATAATGTTTTTTCATTTTTATTATTTTTATCTAATTTTATTTAATTTAAAAAAAAAATCACTGCATAATATTTTCAGTTGACATTATGATTTAGTGAAATGAAATATCTGTATCTCTAAAAATACAATGTGAAAAATTTAGAAAAAATTATATTCATAATCCTTAAACTATTCTTTTCAAAAGGGTATTTTTAGATTTTAAATTTAAGTAAAAATTAAGATAGATACAAGGTGGGGGAAAACATGTGTTTAAAATCTGCAACGTTTTCATCTTGGTCAACTTCAAAAAATTCTAGAAATTATAATATTCATCCGTTAGATTCAAAATTATAGTCATAATAAAATAGAATATGTGTAGATTGTTGCAATATATTTCATTTGTTAAAAACAAAATTTTAATAATAGATACATTGTTGGGCAGGGGGGGCGATAACTCATTATCATTCCTTTCATGTTTAAGGAACATACTATTAAACAATTGTCAAATTGACATATCAAATCTTAATAAAAAAAAATTGAGTCATTGGAAAGCTAACAAAATTATTCACGAGTTTTGTTTTTACTGTAAAGTGAAATTCTAAATAAAAAAAATGCTTTTGTGTGCCATAAGTTGAAGAACTTGTGAAAATATAGTTTTTTTTTTCTCATAAAACAAGCAAAATAGATACCCATCTTCATGATTTTACCCATTAGTGATTTGGAAATTCAGACTTAGAGTTCAAAATAGAAGAGTAGGATCCACATGCAAAAGCATAAATATAAAGACATCAAGCGCAACATGAAATAAGGAAGATATATAATTTGAGTTATCCATTCATAAAATATTCAACAACAAACTCATTCAAGACAACCATCAATTAATATCAAACCCCCAACTCCCTCAAGATAGACAAATAATTAACATTAGGCTCAAGTAGTAAAGGATTAGGCATTAGGGATGAAATTTTAGTGGGGGGGGTGGGCGGTGTTTCCTTTTTCTTTTACAAGAAAAAGTAAAAGGAAGGGTTGTTGTGGCCTCAACACAAGGGTAAGGCCATGCTCACTCCAACCCTTCAAGTATCATATTTTCATTGAGGGATAACTAACATAGTATGGGTGATACCTTGCTAAATCCATCTCATTTACTATTTGTGAGATATTAATGGTCACTTATGAATATGGAATAACCTTCCTTAGTGTGTGACTCTTAGTTAATACACCTCGTGAGAAATCAAATCCATGGCCTGCCCTCATGGAAATGTGCAACCTTAGGTGAGTGATGTCTGCAACCTATTACATGAAGGGACTTTATATTAGGCAAGAGAAGGAACACTACTCCCCCTCTCCCATTAGTACTCATGTCATGCTCCTTCATACAACCCTTACACATGTGTAAGCTTAATTGACATATTGTTCTCTGTCACTACACATATATAGGTACACATGTCAAATAGCACTATCCAAGATAATATAAAACCATAAATGTATAATATATATATTAAAATTAGTAGTCTTTTGACCCCATCTTGGGTATAGGTATCCTAACTCACCCTCGAATTTCTCATACCTATAGTTATTTCTTGTCACACTTAGTAGTTCATCAATATCATTGAAAAATATATAAATTTATTCAAACATGGCATGTACTCATCATTAGATTAAATCATATGTTTATGCACCCAATCATAATATTCATTAGCATCAAATAGGTATCAATAATTTATATTGAATCATCACATTAAGCACTATTAAAAGATCATGTCAACCAAAAAGTCTTAAGCATAAATCTAGTCAAAGTATATTCGTCAACAAAGTCGGTTCATTCATATATGTGGAGTTCCCTCTAATAATGATGATGATTATGATGATGATGACGACAACGACGATGATGATGATGATATAAAGTATCAATGAGTCTATATAAAATAAGGTCATTACACTAGTCTATCCTTGGCCTTCAAATCCACACTAAGAATCCAATCTAGCATATTTACATACTTACATAATCTAATTCAATGCATTCTAGATGTCAAAAACATGTTATTACAATCGATTATTAATGGTGGAATTGTGCAACATGTGATAATCAATACACATGTGAAATTTTCCATCCTTGTTCTTGACAAAACATATCAATGCTACCTACAAATAGACACTAGTCCAAATAAATCCTTTATCCAATAAATCCTAAAACTATGTCTTCAACTCATTGAGTTAATCTATTCCCAACTGATATGTCACCTTGGATATTGGAAATTCTCATGACATGTGATAAATCTTCTAATTTACTTTTCATTGAGGCAATAATCCAAATAATTTCTCTAGAAACACATCCACGACTTCCTCGAGTACTAGAAACCACTCTAATTGACATCTACTTCTACCTTCACTTCACCCACATGAATCAAATACCCCTTACATGTTTTCCACACATTGTGCATGCACTGCAGAGTTCATATATGTCAAAATATAATATTTTCATCCCTCTAGTGAATTCTTCTAGCCATACTTTCATCATCCAAACATTATACTCTCTTCACAAAACAATCCACTTTAGTTTTCTAGAGTTCCAACCAATATTTTCCAATAATTCCATCTTATGTTCTTAATTCCCACTCATGAAAATGGATGTCTCTTTTCCACCCACCCAGGTCCACAATGCATTGGTCCACTGCTTGACTTACCCACATTTTGGTACCATTATCCATTTGTACCTTCTAGGGATCCTAAATCCTTTTGACGGTAAGATTACAATTGGCCACCACTCTAGGTGAAATAAAACTATGAGTGACACTTGTATCAATCAAAAACTTAACATTATATATATATATATATATATATATATATATATATGTTTGTAATACCTCCAACTAAATCAATATTTCTTAGTAATATGTTTGTTGGTTATCCCCTAATTCCCTAATTTTATCTTTGATTGCTCATTTAGTTGTATCTTTGGGCTCCATGTGATTAAAATCTCCTCTTACTTTGTATTATTTTCATGGAATTTTTGTACATTATGCCCCATATTTTAATGTCTTAAACACCTTATCTAAATTGGTTGGGATTTTAATTTCTTCTAGGTCCTTCTTCTTTCCTACACTCTTGTTGGTGTGCAAGATTGAAATTTCTCTAGTCAAATTTCATACTCTAAATATTCTAGTTATTAATCCTTTGGTTAAGTTTTCCAATTAAATATTTTCTTCTTCTCACTTCACTGCCATACAATTGGGTTATCATCATAGTCTCAAACAAGATCTTGGTAAAAAAAGGTTACAACTTTATCTCTAATGTGATCTCACAATTCTCCAATGAATTAACCAACTATAGAATCATCATTGAGCCCATGTGCATACTTGTATAGATCTATGATATTTCATTCATACTCATTGATGTATGGGCATCAAAAAATATTTTACCTGACACTAGGGGTCAAAATCTTTACTAAGGAAGTTGGTTTCCTAATTGTTTCATTTTGTTTTTAATATTCCATCTAGAAGATCTCTAGAATCTATCCTAGATCGAGTGGTTTCATAGTAGTTAGACTATTTCTATGTTATAGAAACACATTTCTATGTTTGGAGTTGGTTGGGATAGCTCGAATAGGTTGGTTTGGGAACTATCCATAAGTTTGAATGGATTTTTTGTAATGTTCTGTAAAAAGAAGAGAGTTGGTGTGAGTTAGAGAGGAAAAAGAGAGTTGTGTGAGGATTCTATGTGAAGAAAGATTCTGGAGACACTCTATTTGATATGGTTGTGCATTTCAAAAACAAAACGGGTGCTTTGGTTTTGTAATAATTATAAATTTGTGTGGATCGATCAGTTCAAATTCTATTATGTGTCTTTGGTTTTCACTCTCTGTGGTTACTGAGTGATCCACCACCTATTTGTGGGACCTCTTGATCTATTGCATAGGGTCAATATACTCCTAATTGTGGAATTGTAGATCTATTGGATCAAGGGAATTGTTTGCAGGTAGGATTAAGACTGAACACCAAATCCTTGTAGGAGATTGCAATCAAACTCTATCAAATTATCAAAAGCTACAGTAATCGTCAATCGTTGATCACTGATGAGGATCAACGATCCATATCGTGCCAAATAATATTGTAGTGGATCGACCAATCTAAATCATTGTATCATTGGGATTATTGATCAACGATCATGAATGGTTTCATGCCACAAAATAGCTCATGAGCTAATGCCGAGGACAAGTTCCGATAAGTGGTGTTTCTTTTCCACCGAGTTTGGAAAGGAAACATGTTGGCAACGTTGTATTATCAAACCCTTTTTTTCATGGTTTCCCAAAACCTTAGTTGGGTACCGATATTACACATTTGGGGAAGTATCCTTGGTCACAATCCAAGGTCATATGAAAATGACCTGTAGCCCGTGGGCTCAATGGAAAGTGCCCACCCTTTGAGATACGGTTCCAGTCCTTGGTTATATGAAGAAAGGGTATTAAACCTCTGTTGTAGCAGATTTAAAATCTAGCGAACATTGTTTTAAGAGATTCTCCAAAAACAATTGAGACAACAGAGGAAGGGAAAATCCTCTACAAATTTGCAGAAGCTTGTAGGGATCCATAATTGGGAAATTGATGATCCTAGTAGAGAAATTGAGTGAAAATTGGTAAAATTAATTTACAACACTTGTTCCAGGTTGGTACCATTTGTGGTATCGGAGAAGGGAATTTTATCTTGAGGAGATATGTCACCCAGACGAGGAGGTCGAGATAGGAATGTTTTTATTGATGAGTTATGCCTGGAGTTGATGCGCATCCAGGAAAGGATGGAATACATGGAAACATCCCAAAGGAGAGAACCTAACATAGAGGATGTCAGTGAGAGTGAAGATACAAGCTTTAAGGAGGGAGCATAAGGAGCTCCAGGAGGCAAAAAAACAGAGGAAAAACTGGTAATATTGGTCACAAAGGTTGGATCCATGCCAAAAATGGAAGTTCCCATGTATGAAGGTAATCTCAATGTTTATGAGTTACTTGATTTGAATATAAATTCCATGGATAAATACTTTGATTATGAATATGTGGAAGAAGAAAAGAAATTGAAACATGTTGTGACAAGGCTAAAAGGTTTTGCAGCCTTATGGTGGGATGAATTGCAGGATGACAGAAGAAGGAAAGGTAAGGCTAAGATCATAAGCTGAGATAGAATGGTAGAAAAATTCAAGATCAAATTTATACCCAAAGATTAACATATGAATCTATTCAGAAAATTGCAAAATTTGAGGCAGAAAACCATGATAGTGGGAGAGTATATTGAAGAATTCTATAGGATCAATATCATAGAAGGACATATATAAGAGGATGTTGAGAAAGTTTCTAGGTACATCAATGGACTGATATATGACATTCAATATTAAATCAGCCTTCTACCCCTAAGGACAGTGGAATATGCTTATCAAGCATCCTTGAAGGCAGAAGTGAAGTTGGCTAGGAAGTAGATCCATAAGAGCAGGGGAAGGATTCCAGCAAGAGGAAGACTTTAGACTTCAAGAGAAGATACGAGGATCTCTAACAGTCAGTCACCTAGAGGAGAGTCATGGGGAATGAGATTCTTCTCAAGAGGCATAGGTAGAGGTAGAGAAATTGGATGTTATACATGTGGGAAAACATGACATATGTCTTGGCACTGTCCTAAGAGAACATCATCAAACCAAAGGGGAGCTCCTATTGTAGAATCTAAGGAAGAGATAGTGAATAAATAAGTAAAAGAAGAAACTCCTGAGATGGGTGAATCACTAATGTTAAAGATAATTTTAGTGAACGCAAAGAAGGAAGTTCATGAACCAACACAAAGGAAAAGTTTATTTAGGATAGTGTGCAAATCAATAGGGAAATTTTGCAAGATGCTTATTTATAGTGGTAGCATAGACAATTTGGTTTCTACAGAGATGGTGGAGAAATTGGAACTGCAAAAGATGGCACATCCTACTCCATACAAAGTATCTTGGTTGCAAAAAGGACACCAGGTTTTGGTAAGTGCACAGTGTAAGGTTGAAATTTAGATTGGTTGTTATAAGGATGAAATATTATGTGATATAATGCTAATGGATATTTTCCATATTCTATTGGGAAGATCATGGAAGTATGATAGGAAAGTTATTCATGATGGAAGAAATAACACCTACATTCTTGAAAAAGATGGACTTGAGCATGTGTTATTTCCATTGAAAGATGATGGAGTTAAAGAAGAAGTTGGTCCAAGTATGTTGTGTATGAGTGGAAAGGATTTGTTGCGGGAAATCAAGAAAGAAGAGGAGCTACATTTTACTTTTATTGGTAAGCCTAGAGTAGTACTTACCAATACAAATTTGAATGATTTATCTCTTGAAATCCGAGTGTTGCTAGATGTGTTTGTTGATATTGTTGTTGATGAGATTCATAATGCCTTACCACCCATAAGGAGGATTAGTCATCACATAGATGTCACCTAGAGGAGAGTCACGGGGAATGAGATTATTCTCAAGAGGCAGGGGTAGAGGTAGAGAAATCAGATGTTATACATGTGGGAAAACATGACATATGTCTTGAGACTGCCCTAAGAACACATCAACAAACCAAAGGGGAT
>SNQJ01S0027162.1:147053-160621 GCA_010110895.2 Picea sitchensis
GAAAGAAATCAAGGAGTGGCCTTCACCAAACAATATTTATGAGGTGAGACGATTCCATGGATTAGCAAGCTTTTATAGGAAATTTATTAGAAATTTCAATAGTATATGTTCTCCAATGGTAGAACTATTAAAATGGAACATCAACCATTTAGGTGGACATTAGAAGCTGAAAAAGGGTTCAGAATGTTGAAAGAAAAGATTTCAGAACACCCTATGTTAGTCCTACCATATTTTCATAAACCTTTTCAAGTCAAATGTGATGCACGTGGAATGACCATTGGTGTTGTTTTAAGTCAAGATGAAAAACCTATTGCCTATTTCAGCGAGAAGTTAAATGATGCCAAACAGAAACACTCAACCCATGACAAAGAATTTTATGCGGTGAGACAATCCTTGAAGAAGTGGAGGCATTATCTAATGCCTAAAGAATTTATTTTATAAATTGACAACCATGCCTTGCAGTTTATAACCAGGCAAGAGAATTTGAATCAGAGACATTCCAAATGGGTAGAATTCATGCAAAACTTTACTTTTTTCCTTAAACATATCAGTGGGAATGATTAGAAGGTTTTGTATTCTTTGAGAAGGAGGTGTTTGGTTTTTCAGGAATTTCAAGTGAGCAATTTGGGATTTGAACATGTCAAGGAAATATATAAAGAAGAACCAAAATTTATAGAAGATTATGAGGCATGTGAAAGTCCAGTGAGAAAATATAGAAGTACTTGGTTGGAGTACATCATCCAAGAGGGATTGTTGTTCAAATGTAATCAATTGTGCATTTTGAAAAGTTCAATGCTCGAGACAACTTAATGAAGGAGAAGCGTAGTGGAGGATTGGCTGGTCACTTTGGACATGGTAATACTTATGCCCAATACGTTCCTCTTATGTTTGGACTAGTATGAGGTATGATGTTAAAAGGGTTGTAGACAGGTGTAGAATTTGTCAATATGCCAAGAGAGAAGAAAAAGAAAACATGTTTATATCAACCATTTCCCATACCAAGTAGACCATGGGATGCCATGAGCATGGATTTTGTTTTGGGTTTTCCTAGAACTCAAAGGGGAAATGATTCATTTTTTGTAATTGTTGATAGATTCTCAAAGATGACACGTTTTGTACCCTGTCATAAGGCAAGTGATGCAACACATATTGCCAACTTATTTTTCAAAGAGGTTGTAAGACTGCATGAATTTCCCAGAAGTATAGTTTCAGATAGAGACACTAAATTTGTTGTACATTTCTAAAGAACATTGTGGAAAAAGTTGGGGAAAAAACTATCATTCATTTCATCCTATCACCCTCAAACTGATGGGAAAATAGAAGTAGTGAACAAAATCTTGGGAAACTTACTAAGAATCTTGGTAAGTGAGCATAAAAGTCAGTGGCATCAGATTCTATCACAAGCTAAGTTTTCCTACAATGACTCGCCCAATAGAAGCACAAGGAAAATCCCATTTCATATGGTGTATGATATGCACCCAAGGGGTGTTTCTTAACTCAAAAATACGGGAAAGGTGGAAATAAGGGTTGTTTATGCGGAGGATTTTGCTACATCCATGTAACTGTTGCATGAACAGGTGAAAGGGCAGCTACATGACAACAATTAGATGTACAAACAAAGATTGGATTTAAAACATAGAGAAGTTATTTTGAGGTTGGAGATCAAGTTCTAGCACATTTAAGGAAGGAGATATTTCCAATAAATGAATACAACAAGTTGAAGTTGAAGAAGATAGGACACTGTAATATTTTGAGGAAGTTTTCAACCAATGCTTATGAGATTGAGTTACCACCTAGTATTGGGATTTCACCAATATTTATTGTTGCATATTTATATCCTTATAAACAAACAAAAGCAGGGGATGAAGGTGGTCAAGAGAATATTAAGTGGATGGAGCAGCTTCTTGCAGCATAACAATTATAAATGGAGAAGATCCTTGACCAAACAATTGTCAAGCAAACCAGAAGGTGTGAGTATTATGAATACTTAGTGAAGTGGAAAGACCTTTAAGCTTAAGATGAAACTTGGATGCGTGTTGTGGAGATCCAGAAGTATGGAAAATATGTTGAAGACCTCATGGAAAGGAGTCCATGACCATTTATGTTCTTTACGAGTCGAATGTGGGGGCATAAAAAAACATTTTACCTAACCCTAGGGGTCAAAATATTTACTAAGGAAGTCGGTTTCCTAATTGTTTCATTTTGTTTGTAATATTCCATCTAGAATATCTCTAGAAGCTATCCTAGATCAAGTCGTTCATAGTAGCTAGATTTTTTCTAGGTCATACGAACAAATTTCTATGTTTGGAGTTGGTTGGGATAGATAAAATATGTTGGTTTGGGAACTATCCAGAAGTTTGAATGGATTTTTTGCAATGTTCTGTAAAAAGAAGAGAGTTAGTGTGAGTTAGAGAGAAAAAGAGAGTTATGTGAGGATTATGTGTGAAGAAAGAGCGTAGAGACACTCTATTTGATATGGTTGTGCATTTCAAAAACTGCACTGTTGCATTGGTTTTGTAATAATTATAAATTTGTGTGGATCAATCAATTCAAATTCTATTCCGTGTCTCTGGTTTTCACTCTCTCTGTGGTTGTTGAGTGATCCACCACCTATTTGTGGGACCTCTTGATCTATTGTATATGGTCAATATACTCATAATCATGGAATTGTAGGTATATTGGATCAAGGGAATCATTTTCATGTAGGATAAATATCGAAGGCCAAACCCTTTTGGGAGATCACAGTCAAACTTTGTCAAATTATTAGAAGCTACAATAGTCGTCGATCGTTGATCACTGGTAAGGATCAATGATTCAGATCGTGCCAAATAATATTGTGGTGGATCGACCAAACTGAATCGTCATATCGTGAGGAGCATGGATCAATGATCATGAATTTTTTTGGGCCACAAAATAGCTCATGAGCTGACGGTGGGGACAAATTCTGATAAGTGGTGTTGCTTTACTACCGAGTTGGCATGGTTGTATTATCAGACCTTTTTTTTCATGGTTCCCAAAACCTTATTTGGGTTCTGAAAGTAGCCTTGGTCACAAGCCAAGGTCATATGCAAACAACTTATAACCCATGGGCTCAGTGGCAAGTGCCTACCCTTTGAGCTACGGTTTAAGTCCTTGGTTACATGAAGAAAGGCTACTAAACCTCTATTGTAGCATATTTAAATTACAGCGAAGATTTTTTTAAGAGGTTCTCCACAAAATTTTGAGACAATAGAGGAAGGGAAAATCCTCTACGAATTTGCAGAAGCTTGTAGGGATCCAGAATCAAGAAATAGATGATCCTAGTAGACAAATTGAGTGAAAAATGGTAAAATTAATTTACAACACTTGTTCCAGGTTGGCACCCCTCATCTTCAACCATAGATCCTTGCTTGAGTTCATAGTATGCATCTTCCTTACCCTAATATACATCTTCCCTAGTTATATGTCTTCAAAATTATTCTTGAAACTATTCCAAACTAGGTTTTCTTCATCCAGGCATGTCCTTCTTCTTCTAATGGTCCCACCACAAGTTTACATAATTAATTAACTAGTAATTGGAAAATTTGGTTGTCTCAAAAGAATTGAAATCATGAATCATAGTGTGTATTTCTATGGCTATCAACCAAGCTTCCATCTCCTTACTTCTTCTAGTAATACGATTTAAACTAAGGATTTCTTCTTTCATATTTCATATCCAAATCTAAGCACTTGCCATTAAGCCTCTTCCTTTAATAACCTCTTCCATTTGTCTTCATACTTGAAGACCATAGATCCAAACATCTCCTTCGATCTCTCAAAGATAAGTGGAATTCTCATAAACCTGTAATCAGAGTACTCTTCCTCTAATAGCCTCTTCCATTTGTCTTCATATTTGAAGACCATAGATTCCAACATTCCCTTCGATCTCTCAAAGATAAGTGGAATGCTCATGAACCCAATGATTCAAGGTTTTAACATCTCCCACTAAATACTCAAGGCTTTGTCTTTATCGACCATTATACGAAGAAAGGTTCTAATCAAACTCCTTGTCTTTCCCATGGGCATACCGATCAGAAAATTCCATGATCAATCCCCTGCTTGGAGTTATAATAAAGATAATGTTATCTCCAAGTAGTCAAAGTTTCAATGTTTTGTGTCACTTTTGTGCATGGCACCTTATGTATTCTATGAGATAATTTCATAATTATTAATACTTCAATCTAAAATTTTAATTTTTTGGGAAGAAAAACATAAGATTATATATTTTTAGAAGAAAATAATACTTAATTATTTATATATCTACATATTTTTTATTTTTATTTTAAGCATAAACCACTTTTTGTAACATTTTAATTTCATGTGATCATAAATTCTTTCAAAATAGATTCTTTCACAGCAGACCTAACGTTTGAACACTAATTTTTCAATGTCATTACATTTTAATTTCATGTGATCATAAATTCTTTCAAAGTAGATTCTTTCACAGCAGACCTAACGTTTGAACACTAATTTTTCAATGTCATTATTTAAAGGAAAATTTATAGTGCAATAAAGACGTATTATTTATATGTCTACATTACATTAAGCCACTTTTTGTAACATTTTAATTTTATGTGATCATAAATTCTTTCAGAGCAGCAACCTAACTTTTGAACACTAATTTTTCAATGTTATTATTTACTAGTAACACTAATTTTTCAATGTTATTATTTACTAGAATAAGAAAGGAAAATTTATAGTGCAATAAAGACAACTCTTGTACATATAGGTATTGTTATATTTCTAAACTAAATCATGATCAAATATATCATAAGGCGTTTTAGGTTCAAAAATACAATTAACAATAATAACAACAAAACAATATTCATTTAACTTATAATTATGTTTTCTCACCCACTATTAAACCAACATCTTAATAAATCAAAAGTTAAAAGTATATATATATATATATATATATATAAGTTTGGATTGCATATGTATATATTTTTTATATAAGAACTATATTAAGTTTAATCACATTTTATATAAGAATTATTCTAAGTTTAATCATATTTAGGGTTTGAAAGTGATAATAACAACAAAACAATATTCATTTAACTTATAATTATGTTTTTTCAACCACTATTAAACCAACATCTTAATAAATCAAAAGTTAATAATAATAATAATATATATATATATATATATATATATAAGTTTGGATTGTATATGTATATATTTTTTATATAAGAACTATACTAAGTTTAATCACATTTTATATAAGAATTATACTAAGTTTAATCATATTTAGGGTTTGAAAATGAGATTTCATTATTATTTTTAAATGAGAATTCATAATTCTAAGCTAAACATACCATAGTTCTTTATATATATATATATATATATATATAATGTTTACATGAAAATTTTTAATGGTAGGCTAGACATACCTTATTTCCTATTAAATATGCACCCATCCACACACATATTGTGGTGTCAATTGGGTTTAGTTTGGGTCGTTGGAAGGAATGATTGTTATTCTTTCCATCCAAGTTCAATTCCTACATATATATAAAAATAGATTATTATTATTATTATTATTATTATTATTATTATATATGTGTGTGTTTGTGTGTGTGTTTCAATGTATTGAGGCTAAATATAGTTCAAGTTGTCAATTCAATGGGTTGTTTGCGAATGTTGTTGGGCATCACCCTAGCTTCACACTAAGCTTGGTTCAAATCCATTAGGTGAGGTGCACTAGTCTACACCAATAGGTTTATTAGTGATGCCATCTAGGAATGTAGGGAAGTATCCCTTGGAATTCCCCATGATATTTTCCTTGGAAAAAAATATAACCCTAAATATCTAGAAATGGAAGGGTTTAGATCTTATGCCAAATCAAAACTAGGGTTTATCAAATTCACTCTTGTTGAGTAATTCTTTCATGCAACAATGTTTATAATTCTCTTAAGTTATTGTTGCAACCATAACTCAAGGCTTCAATAGTTATGGAGAAATGATCTCTCAGTACTCCACCATGGTGTCTAAAGTTGTTCTCGTGCAACCTTCGAGGATATGGGTAAAGGTCACTACATACATTATTTAGTGGAAAACCTCTCGGGTAGAATGGCTCTTCTCCATCATTACATCTTGGGATACTAGAAAATATACTACTTCTACATATTAGGATCCTAGCCTAGAGTCACTAGCCATTAATAATAGCACTTCCACTCCTAGATCAACTACACTAGATCGATTTGTGGCTCTCTTCATCGTCGGTAGATATCACATGGTTTTTTATTCAATTCAGATTCAACTTTGGTTTCCCGGCAATAAAATAGCTCTACTACTCAACATTTCATGGAATATTGGTCAATGGAAGGATCAAAAGAGATGAGGGTATCCCTCTCTTCTTTTGGTCTTGGTGCTTCCCAAGCATGTGTCCTTTTATGATTTGGTCAAGGGAGAATAAATGATGGTTTGATTTCTATGAAATTCTATTGCTACCCCTCTAAGGGTTCCTTCCCCTCCATTCAGCATGCTAGGACTTAAATCTAGTGGTTCTACAAACTATAAATGGGTTCAAAAGTTTCGATGAAGAAGTTCAAAAGTTTCGATGAAGAATTGATAGCTCAAGGTTGGACTGCCCAATGAATGAGATTCCTTATTTACTTCTTCTTCATTATATAAGAATGTAAACATACATTGCCTTTGGCATATATATCAGAATTAAGATATTTACTTCTTATCCTCGATCATTTACATTAAGACCTACAGATCCATATCTGAACGAATTTTTATTTCCAAAACATTAATAGAACTAAAAGTAGTAGTGAATGTACCTGTAACAAAGAACTTATTACTGAGAATCCTCGTTGGGGGACGAAGGCATGCAACTGGAAGAGGGCAGAGACATACGGTCGACGTTGCTAGTTTAAATGACAATTAAAAGACTCTGGCTTCATTTTGAAAAAAAGTCTGCTCCATAGTTACTTGGAAGAAATATCATCATGGTGCAATACTGATTGATTGAGGAAGCAATTTTCAGCCCAAGTTAGTTATCAATAAAGAAATGCAGAATTTGTAAATCCAAAAACCAAATCCTTCTTGTAATCATCAATGAGTGAATGGTGCAATATAGATTGAGGAAGCAATTTTCAGCCCAAGTTGGTTATCAACTAAGTAATGCTGCATTTGTAAATCCAAAACCCAAGTCCCTCTTGTAATCATTAATGACCGAATGGTGACAGAGGAGGAGATGTTGTAAACATGAGAGTAAAGTAGGATGGAGTGGGGGATGACACAAAAGAAAATGGTATCTAGAAAGGAATACATACGATTATAAACTATAATCCTCTTGGGAAATACTTGTGAATTAATTCGGCCTCCAAACTTGACCAAGGGTTTCAGTCTCCAAAATCTGTCTTAATGAATGAGCCATGGAAACATCCCAAAGGAGAGAACCTGACATAGGGGATGTTAGCGAGAGTGAAGATACAAGCTCTGAGGAGGGAACATAAGGAGCTCCAGGAGGCGAAACAATAGAGTAACAACTGGTAATATTGGTCACAAAGGTTTGATCCATGCCAGAAATGGAAGTTCCCATGTATGAAGGTAATCTCATTGTTGATGAGTTACTTGATTTGAATATAAATGCCGGATAAATACTTTGATTATGAAGATGTGGAAGAAGAAAAGAAAGTGAAACATGTTGTGACAAGGCTGAAAGGGTTTGCAGCCTTATGGTGGGATGAATTGCAGGATGAAAGAAGAAGGAAAGGTAAGGCTAATATCATAAGTTGAGACAAAATCGTAGAAAAATTCAAGAGCAAATTTATACCCAAAGATTATCATATGAACATATTCAGAAAATTGCAAAATTTGGGGAAGAAAACCAAGATAGTGGGAGAGTATATTGAAGAATTATATAGGATGAGTATCAGGGAAGGCCATATAGAAGAGGATGTTGAGAAATTTTCTAGGTACATCAATGGACTGAGATATGACATTCAATATGAAATAATCCTTCTACCACTAAGGAAAGTGGAATATGCTTATCAAGCAGCCCTGAAGGTAGAAGTGAAGTTGGCTAGGAAGTAGAGACATAAAAGAAGGGGAAGGATTCCATCAAGAGGAATACTTCAAACTTCAAGAGAAGAGACAAGGATCTCTAACAGTCAGTCACCTAGAGGAGAGTCACGGGGAATGAGATTATTCTCAAGAGGCAGGGGTAGAGGTAGAGAAATCAGATGTTATACATGTGGGAAAACATGACATATGTCTTGAGACTGCCCTAAGAACACATCAACAAACCAAAGGGGATCTCATATTGTAGAAGCTAAGGAGGAGACAATGAATACATAGGTAAAATAAGAAACTCTTGAGATGGGTGAATCACTAACGTTAAAGATAATTTTAGTGAACGCAAAGAAGGAAATTCATGAACCAACACAAAGGAAAAGTTTATTTAGGATAGTGTGCAAATAGAGAGGGAAATGTTGCAAGATGCTTATTGATACTGGTAGCACAGACAATTTGGTTTCTACAGAGATGGTGGAGAAATTGGGACTACAAAAGATGGCACATCCTACTCCATCCAAAGTATCTTGGTTGCAAAAAGGACACCATATTTTGGTAAGTGAACAGTGTAAGGTTGAAATTCAGATTGGTAGTTATAAGGATGAAATATTATGTGATATAATGCTAATGGATATTTTCCATATTCTATTGGGAAGATCATGGAAGTATGATAGGAAAGTTATTCATGATGGAAGAAATAACACCTACATTCTTGAAAAAGATGGACTTGAGCATGTGTTATTTCCATTGAAAGATGATGGAGTTAAAGAAGAAGTTGGTCCAAGTATGTTGTGTATGAGTGGAAAGGATTTGTTGCGGGAAATCAAGAAAGAAGAGGAGCTACATTTTACTTTTATTGGTAAGCCTAGAGTAGTACTTACCAATACAAATTTGAATGATTTATCTCTTGAAATCCGAGTGTTGCTAGATGTGTTTGTTGATATTGTTGTTGATGAGATTCATAATGCCTTACCACCCATAAGGASCATTAGTCATCACATAGATGTCATCCCAAGAGAAATTCTACCAAACAAGGCATCCTCCAAAATGACACCCAAGGAGAATGAAGAGATCGGAAATCAGATTCAAGAGATACTGGATAAGGGATTAATCAGAGAAATATTGATTCCTTGTATTGTGCCTATTGTTCTAAGTCCAAAGAACGATGGAGGCTRGAGAATGTGCAATGACTCCAGAGAAATCAACAATATTACCATCAGGTATAGATTTTCTTTACCTCGTGTGGATGATTTAATGGATTGCTTGAGTAGGGAAAATTATTTTTCAAAAATAGATCTAAAGAGTGGATATCATCATATTAGGATGAGAGAGGGAGATGAATGGAATACATCCTTTAAAASCAATGATGGGTTGTATGAATGGCTTGTCATGCCTTTTGGCTTGAAAAATGCACCTAGTACATTCATGAGGCTCAGGAATGAGGTCCTCAAAGATTTTATTGGCATATTTGTGATTGTCTATCTAGATTATATTTTTTTTTACAACAAAACAAAGGAAGAACATTTAAGGTTTCTAAAATTAGTGTTAAATAAATTGCAGCAGGAGAAGCTTCAAATAAATATGAAGAAATTTTCCTTCATGAAGATAGAGCTGGTCTATTTAGGCTTTGTAATCTCTAAGGATGGATTGAATATGGATCCAGAAAAGGTGAAAGAAATCAAGGAGTGGCCTTCACCAAACAATATTTATGAGGTGAGACGATTCCATGGATTAGCAAGCTTCTATAGGAAATTTATTAGAAATTTCAATAGTATATGTTCTCCAATGGTAGAACTATTAAAATGGAACATCAGTCATTTAGGTGGACATTAGAATCTGAAAAAGGGTTCAGACTATTGAAAGAAAATATTTCAGGACACCCTATTTTAGTCCTACCATATTTCCATAAACCTTTTCAAGTCAAATGTGATGCACATGGAATGGCCATTGGTGTTGTTCTAATTCAAGATGAAAAACCTATTGCCTATTTCAGCGAGAAGTTAAATGATGCCAAACAAAAACACTCAACCTATGAAAAATAATTTTATGCAGTGATACAATCCTTGAAGAAGTGGAGGAATTATCTAATGCCTAAAGAATTTATTTTATAAATTGACAACCATGCCTTGCAGTTTATAACAAGGCAAGAGAAGTTGAATCAGAGACATTCCAAATGGGTAGAATTCATGCAAACTTTACTTTTTTCCTAAAGCATATCAGTTGGGATGCATAGAAGGTTTTGGATGCTTTGAGAAGGAGGTGTTTGGTTTTGCAGGAATTTCAAGTGAGCACTTTGGGATTTGAACATCTCAAGGAAATATACAAAGAAGAACCAGAATTTAGAGAAGCTTATGAGGCATGTGAAAGTCTAGTGAGCAAAGATAGAAGTCCTTGGTTGGAGTACATGATCCAAGAGGGATTGTTGCTCAAAGGTAATTAATTGTGCATTCTAAGAAGTTCAATTAGAGACAACTTGTTGAAGGAGAAGCATAGTGCAGGATTGGTTGGTCACTTTGGACATGGTAATACTTATGCCCAATTAAGTTCCTCTTATTTTTTGCCTAGTATGAGGTATGATGTTAAAAGGGTTGTAGACAGGTGTAGAATTTGTCAGTATGCCAAAGGGAAGAAAAATAACACAGGTTTATATCAACCATTTCCCATACCAAGTAGACCATGGGATTCCATAAGCATGGATTTTGTTTTGGGTTTTCCTAGAACTCAAAGGGGAAATGATTCATTTTTTGTAATTGTTGATAGATTCTCAAAGATGGCACATTTTGTACCCTGTCATAAGGCAAGTGATGCAACGCATATTGCCAATTTATTTTTCAAATAGGTTGTAATATTGCATGGATTTCCCAGAAGTATAGTTTGAAATAGAACCACTAAATTTGTTGGACATTTCTAGAGAACATTGTGGAAAAAGTTGGGGAAAAAACTATCATTCATCTATCATTCATTTCATCCTATCACACTCAAACTGATGGGAAAATAGAAGTAGTAAACAAAAGGTTGGGAAACTTACTAAGAATCTTGGTAAGTGAGCATAAAATTCAGTGGCACCAGATTCTATCACAAGATGAGTTTTCCTACAATGAGTCACCCAACATAAGTACAGGTAAAATTCCATTTCAGATGGTGTGTGATATGCACCCAAGGGGCATTTATAAACTCATAAATATGGGAAAGGCGGAAATAAGTGTTGGCAAATGTTTAACAGATAGCGTATTCTTGTCATTGATGGCAAGTACAACAGTGAAGAAGGCAGGATCAGAATGTGCATCGATGAACAAACAGGAACAACATAGGCTCAGGAGGAATTAGTGCAGAGTCGAAATTCTTCCAAGTATGAAGGATGTGTAAACTTGGAGGAGAAGCGTCGTTGATCGTTGGATCCCATCCAAAATTCCCGACAACATGAGGGATGTCAGATCTGAATAAAAACAAGAAGAGTGCGCGCTAAAGAGAAGGATAGATCTCAGGCGTTAGATCTGAGCGAAATCGGAAACTCGTGAGTGGAAGAGCCGAGGATTTGGTGTTAAAAGTCGCGAGGTGCGACGCCACGAAGTGGCGAGAAGATCAGGACCGTCCATCTGTGAAGGACGCGTGGCAGATATTGGATAGATCTCGCGAACTCAGGGGTTCGTAGGATAAAGGCCCAAGTATTGGGTGTTCAAAGTCGCGAGGCGGCGAAGTGGCGAGAAGATCAGGACCGTCCATCTTTGAAGGACGCGTGGCAGAGATCGGAGAGATCTTGTGAACTCGGGGATTCGCAGGATAAAGGCCCAAGTATTGGGTGTTCAAAGTCGCGAGGCGCGAGGACACGAGGCGACGAAGTAGCGAGAGAAGGATAGTTGTCCATCTGGGGGGACAGGTGGCGAGAGATCGAGAGATCTCGCGAAATCAGGAGTTCGCAGGTTGAGAGTCCAAACATTGGGTACTCCAAGTCGCGAGGCAGCGAGAGAAGGACAATCGTCGGATCCAGATCACAGTAGGACCGTTGGATTTGCGCGGGGGATCACATGTGGCGAAAGATCGTCATCTCGCTGATTGGAAAGTCAAAGGAACAGCGAGATGCGAGATCGCGATTTAATCGTGGTCCGTTGGATCAAGAGGACACATGGCGAAAGATTGTCATCTCGTTGACTGGTAAGTCAAAGGAACAACGAAGATGCGAGATCGCGATTTAATCAAGGAACGTTGGATCAAGAGGACGCGTGGTGAAAGATCAGAGCACCATAAAGCTTCATCTCGAAGTTTCGCGACTCGCGACTTGGAAAGGAAAGAAACATAACCACCAAACTCGCGAGATGCGAGATCACGAAATGATCCTGACCGTCAATACATCAAAATATGTGGACCGTTGAACTGAGCTCCATCTCGGAGTTTCACCTATCGTGACTTGGAGTGACGAAAATCTCCATCTTAGGATCAGTGAGACACGAGATCACGAAAAGATCCTGACCATCAATACACCAAAAGATGTGGACCGTTGATCTAAGCTCCATCTCAGAGTCTCGCCTATCGCGACTTGGAGTGACGAGAATCTCCAACGAAGGAACAGCGAGATGCGAGATCACGATGAGATCAGGACCGTTGATTCACCAAGATCATGAACCGTCGATCAGGGTCGATAAAGATCAAGAGTTCGACTGTCTCAGAGAAGACGAAGAGTCTTAAACTTCCAGAGAGACTGAGGAATCTTAGCATAACGTACAGTGATGCTGGACATGCGGGGCGAACCACCAGAGAAGCTGAAGAGTCACGATGATAATCAAACAGAGCACTCGAGAGGTGGAGGATAACGATGCAGAGTCATCATGCAGAGGCATTGCGAACACTGCATGCACAAGGTGCACAGAAGCAATAAATACATGGAACAGAGAAGAGATGGGTTGTTGTTGCTGTTGGAGGTTGTAGTGAGTGTTGTTGGTAAAGGTAATTCAGGTGTGAAGAAGGAGGAGAGTGCAGCAGCTGAATAGCACATAAGAGGAACTGTGCAGAGAATGGAGATGGCGCACAGAGCATAAAAATCAGAAGACCAGACAACGCAAGGGATGTGAGAAGAAAGGCAATGAGGTAGACAGAGCAACGAAATGCAGCAGAACAATGATAAGTCGGGTAAGCCATTGTTGAACATTATATCACTGTAATAAGTTTCAGAAGGAAAGATTTATATTTGAGGGTGGTTGGGAGGTGCTAGGGAGGACTGTTTTCCTCAGAGGTTCAAGTGGGTGCTTGAACACAGGGAGTTGTTGCTTCCTTCTAGTTGGTGCTAGAGAAACCAGGGAGTTGGTGCTAGAAAAACCAGGGAGTTGGTGCTTCCTTCTAGTGGGTGCTAGAGAAAACAGAGAGTTGGTGCTCTCAGCAAGTTGCAGCTTTCTAAACAGAGGTTGTAGCCTCATTATGAGTTGGTGCTCATATGTATGGTAATGTAAAGATTGTAACCATTACTTATCATATAAATAAAAAGAGGTTTTTACCCTGTATGGGTTTCCTCAGGAAATATCTGTCTCTGTGTTTCT
>SNQJ01S0027162.1:160671-187505 GCA_010110895.2 Picea sitchensis
GAGGTTGTAGCCTCATTATGAGTTGGTGCTCATATGTATGATACTGTAGAGATTGTCACCATTACTTATCATATAAAGAGAAAGAGGTTTTTACCCTGTATGGGTTTCCTCAGGAAATATCTGTCTCTGTGTTTCTCATATATATGACTGATGCTGAATGTGCCATTGTTTATTTCCCTGCATTATTGTGATCATCATTTGGTGTCTCAGCAAAGAGTTTAAAAGAAGCATAATTGTTTAAGCACGGTGACAACTGATTCACCCCCCCCCCTCTCAATTGTTCAACAATAAGGACTGTTTATGCGGAGGATTTTGCTACATCCATGTAAATGTTGGATGAACAGGTCAAAGGGAAGCTAAATGACAATAGTTAGAGGTACAAACAAAGAGCGGATTTAAAAAGAGAGAAGTTCATTTTGAGGTTGGAGATCAAGTTCTAGCACATTTAAGGAAGAAGAGATTTCCAAGAAATGAATTCAACAAGTTGAAGTTGAAGAAGATAGGAACCTATAATATTTTGAGGAAGTTTTCAACCAATGCTTATGAGATTGAGTTACCAACTAGTATTGGGATTTCACCAATATTTATTGTTGTAGATTTATATCCTTATAAATAAACAAAAGAAAGGGATGAAGGTGGTCAAGATAATATTAAGTGGATGGATCAACTTCATACATCAAAACAATTATAAATGGAGAATATCCTTGACCAAAAAATTTTCAAGCAAACCAGAAGGCGTGACTATTATGAATACTTAGTGAAGTGGAAAGACCTTCAAGCTTAAGATGAAATTTGGATGAGTGTTGTGGAGATCCAGAAGTATGGAAAATATGTTGAATACCTCATGGAAAAGACTCCATGAACATTTATGTTCTTTGGGAGTCTAACGCAGGGGCATCAAAAAATATTTTACCTAACCCTAGGCATCAAAATATTTACTAAGGAAGTTGGTTTCCTAATTGCTTCATTTTGTTTGTAAGATTCCATCTAGAATATCTCTAGAAGTTGTCCTAGATCGATTGGTTCATAGTATCTAGATTGTTTCTAGGTTATAGGAACAAATCTCTATGTTTGGAGTTGGTTGGGATAGATAAAATATGTTGGTTTGGGAACTATCCAGAAGTTTGAATGGATTTTTTGCAATGTTCTGTAAAAAGAAGAGAGTTAGTGTGAGTTAGAGAGAACATAGAGAGTTATGTGTGAAGAAAGAGCCTGGATACACTCTATTTGATATTGTTGTGCATTTCAAAAACTGAACTAGTGCTTTGGTTTTGTAATAATTATAAATTTGTCTGGATCAATCAATTCAAATTATATTTTGTGTCTCTGGTTTTCACTCTCTTTGTGGTTGTTGAGCGATCCACCACCTATTTGTGGGATCTCTTGATCTATTGCATATGGTCAATATACTCATAATCGTAGAATTGTAGGTATATTGGATCAAGGGCATCTTTTGCATGTAGGATTAAGATCGAAGACCAAACCCTTGTGGGAGATCATAGTCAAACTTTGTCAAATATTATAAGCTACAGTAGTCGTCGATCGTTGATCACTGGTAAGAATCAACGATCCAGATCGTTCCAAATAATATTGTGGTGGATCAACCAAACTAAATCATTGTATCATGAGGAGCATGGATCAACTATCATGAATTTTTTTAGGCCACAAAATAGATCATGAGCTGACGGTGGGGACAAGTTCTGATAAGTGGTATTGCTTTACTACCGAGTTTGGAAAGGAAACGTGTTGGCCAGGTTGTGTTATCGAACCTTTGTTTTCATGGTTCCCAAAACCTTAGCTGGGTTCCGAAAGTAGCCTTGGTTAGGTCATATGCAAATGACCTATAACCCATGGGCTCAGTGGCAAGTGCCTACCCTTTGAGCTACAGTTTAATTCCTTGGTTACATGAAAAAAGGCTACTAAACCTCTATCATAGAAGATTTAAATTCCAATGAAGATTTTTTTAAGAGGTTCTCCACATAATTTTGAGACAATAGAGGAAGGGAAAATCCTCTATGAATTTGCAGAAGCTTGTAGGGATCCAGAATCAAGAAATAGATGATCATAGTAGATAAATTGAGTGAAAAATGATAAAATTAATTTACGACACTTGTTCCGGGTTGGCACCCGTAATATTCAACCATAGATCCTTGCTTGAGTTCATAGTATGCATCTTCCTTACCCTAAGATACATCTTCCCTAGTTATATGTCTTCAAAATTATTCTTGAAACTATTCCAAACTAGGTTCTCTTTATCAAGGCATGTCCTTCTTCTTCAAATGGTCCCACCACAAGTTTACTTAATTAATTAACTAGTAATCAGAAAATTTGGTTTTCTCAAAAGAATTGAAATCATGAATCATAGTGTGTATTTCTATGGCTATCAACCAAGCTTCCATCTCCTTACTTCTTCCAATAATACCATTTAAACTAAGGCTTTCTTCTTTCATATTTCATATCCAAATCTTAGCATTTAGATGTACCTTCATAATCAAAGTACTCTTCCTCTAATAGCCTCTTCCATTTGTCTTCAAGTAAATAGATTCCAACATCCCCTTCGATCTCTCAAAAATAAGTGGAATTCTCATGAACCTGTAATCAAAGTACTCTTCCTCTAATAGCCTCTTCCATTTGTCTTCATATTTCAAGACCATAGATTCCAACATCCCCTTCGATCTCTCAAAGATAAGTGGAATGCTCATGAATCCAATGATTCATGGTTTTAACATCTCCCACTAAATACTCAAGGCTTTGTCTTTGTCGACCATTATACGAAGAAAGGTTCTAATCAAACTCCTTGTCTTTCCCATGGGCATGCCGATCGGAAAATTCCATGATCAATCCGCTACTTGGAGTTATAATAAAGATAGTGTTATATCCAAGTAGTCAAAGTTTCAATGTTTTGTGTCACTTTTGTGCAGAGCGCCTTATGTATTCTATGAGATGATTTCATAATTATTAATACTTTAATCTAAAATTTTAAATTATTTTTTAAGAAAAACATAAGATTATATATATTTTGAGAGGAAAATAATACTTAATTATCTATATGTCTACACCACTTTTGTAACATGAGCCACTTTTTGTAACATTTTAATTTTATGTGATCATAGATTCTTTCAAAACAGACCTAACATTTGAACACTAATTTTTCAATATCATTATTTACTAGAATAAGAAAGGAAAATTTATAGTGCAATAAAGACAACTCTTGTACATATAGGTATTGTTATATTTCTAAATTAAATCATGATTAAATATATCATTTTAGGTTTCAAAAATACAATTAACAATAGTAATAAAAAAATAATATTCATTTAGGTATTGTTATATTTCTAAACGAAATTATGATTAAATATATCATAAGGTGTTTTAGGTTTCAAAAATACAATTAACAATAGTAACAACAAAATAATATTCATTTAGCTTATACTTATGTTTTCTCAACCACTATTAAACCAACATCTTAATAAATCAAAAGTTAAAAGAAATCTTGAATACATATTATTAATATATATAAGTTTGAATTGCATATGTATATATTTTTTATATAAGAACTATACTAAGTTTAATCACATTTATTATAAGAAATATATGCTAAACATACCTTATTTCCTATTAAATACATACTCACGCACACACATATTGTGGTGTCAATTGGGTTTAGTTTGGGTGGTTGGGAGGAATGATTTGTATTCTCCCCATCCAAGTTCAATTTCGACATATATATAAAAATAGATTATTATTATTATTAGTAGTAGTAGTAGTAGTATTAGTATTATTATTATTATATATGTTTCAATGTATTGAAGGCTAAATATAGTCTAAGTTGTTAACCCAATGGGTTGTTGCCAATGTTGTTGGGCATCATGCTAGCTTCACAGTGACATGTGCTTGGTTCAAATCCCTTAGGTGAGGTGCACTAGTCTACACCAATAGGTTTACTAGTGATGCCATCTAGGATTGTAGGGAAGTATCCCTTGGGTTTCCCCACGATATTTTCCTTGGAAAAAAATATAACACTAAATATCTAGAAGTGGAAGGATATAGATCTTATGCCAAATCAAAACTAAGGTTTATCAAATTCACTCTTGTTGAGTAATTCTTTCATGCAACAATGTTTATAATTCTCTTAAGTTATTGTTGAAACCATAACTCAAGTCTTCAATAGTCATAGAGAAATGATCTCTTAGTACTCCACCATGGTGTCTAAAGTTGTTCTCATGCAACCCTTGAGGATATGGGTAAAGGTTTGAGACTCCACTACATACATTATTTAGTGGAAAACCTCTTGGGTAAAATGGCTCTTCTCCATCATTACATCTTGGGATACTAGAAAATATACTACTTCTACATATTAGGATCCTAGCCTAGGGTCACTAGCAATTAATAATAGCACTTCCACTACTAGATCAACTACAATAGATTGATTTGTGGCTCTCTTCATCATCGGTGGATATCACATGGTTTTTTCTTCAATTCAGATTCAACTTTGGTTTCCTGGTAATAAAATAGCTCTACTACTCAGCATTTAGTCATTGGAAGGATCGAAAGAGATGAGGGTATCCCTCTCTTCTTTTGGTCTTGGTGATTCCCAAGCATGTGTCCTTTTATGATTTGGTCAAAAGAGAATAAATGATGGTTTGATTTCTATTCAATTCTATTGCTACTCCTCTAAGGGTTCCTTCCCCTCCATTCAACATGTTAGGACTTACATCTAGTGGTTCTACAAACTATAAATGGGTTCAAAAGTTTCGATGAAGAATTGATAGCTCAAGGTTGGACTCTTTCCTACACAACATTACTTCCATTTTGAGGGTTTCAACTCAATCCCACTAGGTAATTGCTAAACAATGTTTCAAGGTAGAAGAAAAGTATGAGTTTTGAGATTTATTTTTGGGGTCTTCAGTAAGGAAATAAATGACAAAGGTTTTGTTTTTTTTGTTGATTCTCCACTCTCATGGGTATATAGTAGATTATGTTCTTCTTGGCATTCAGCTATGGTTCCAAGTTAAATATGTAACACTATGTATTAGGTCTTACTGCTCTAGCTAGGATTCATTTGAGGTCTAGGTTATGGTTATGGCATTTTTATTTCAAAATAGGTTTTAAAACATGTCTCATACGGTTATTCAAATATGACGTATGCTAAAGCAAAGTTTTGACCCTCCTTTCTATTTTTAAGTTGAATATAATATTGGATTGTTTACTATTATAAAAATGTTTTTTTTTTCTAATTGATTATGTAAACAAAAGGACTTGAAATACAATTCCAATTCCTGTCAAATTTTGGTCCTTTTTGGTTACATACAAACTTAAAATGTATTTGATATTAACCTCACTATCATATATCTATAGTTATATCCATATATACTGAAAGATACATAAATAGATACATAGATAAAATATATTCATTCTAATTCTTGTTAAATTGAATTATTTATCTAAAACTATTTAATGGTTAGGTTACAATTGCTATGTTAGGATCACCTTTATTAAAAGAGGAACAGAAAAAGGGTCCATATTACAACTTTCCTTTTGGTATCACAAATTTGGAATAAGAGGCATTGTTTTAATAATTATTTAGAGGTTAAACTAACTACCACTTGTTGTAAATTTTATTTACAAATTATAAAATAAATGAACATTCAATTAATTCTTATTCTTCTTTTGATTGATTTCAAATGTATGTTCAGGTGAGGTGTAGGGTTTATTTAGCTAAATAGATATTGTAAAGTTTTTAGGAAGATTTATATTTCTTGTTAATGTTACACAAATGCTTAACCATGTTTTATTTTCATGAGAATCCAACTATAATGTTTTTTTTTTTCTTTTGCAATACAAAAAATACATAATTACCAAATTATTGTAGGATTCCAATCCTATAACAACTTTGTTTACTAAGTTTTAGAGCTTCTACAATTTCCTCTTATCTAAATGTCAATGATATTATAGTTTCTATTTCTTATGCTAAGTCATCTAGAACTTTGTTCGTATTTCTAATGCTAAAAGAAATGACAATTTAAATATAGTTAGTCACACATTATCCACTTTAAAATTATCCTCTAGAATATCTTTTTCATTTGTATATTTTAGCTTTCCACTTGGCTACAGCACTGGAATACAAGGAAATAGGAAAATATAAAACTTAATCCATTCTTTCTTATTTTCTATCCCATAACTAAATATCCCAAAGGAATTCATATTAACAATCTGAGTACTCTAATATCAATTGTAATAGGTCTAGCTACCCATCAAAACTATTGTGGAGTTGTTACAAGAGAACTTAAACTAGCTAAAAACTAACTAGCACTTAAAAACATATTTAACATACATTTCAAAATGAAAGACTAACTAAAACTAGCTTCTTTTTGCATTTCTTTCAATGAAATGAACAAACTTTAACCAAAAAACAGATTATGAACTTAAACAAATAGTGGAAGCTCTAACATAAGAGTGTAACTTATTTGTGTTGAGAACATCTTATAGAAGTCACTCATCCTAGTGAAAATCAATCTTTTTGAAACCGAACACTAAGTTGTTAAAAAATATGCAGTCATGGGTGTTTTTTCCGCCTATCCAAATGTACAACCAAAGATGTTAGCAACACATCCTGCACTAAGGCCTCAAGCTAAAGAACTAGACAAAAGATTCACTCACGTTGGCAGTTAAACCCCAAAACCAAATGCATATAAGGGATAGGAGAATAACAAGACAACAACAAAGTATGGTGGAGACGCCATCGATAACACTATCAACACCTTTGGCTCGTAATCTATGGTGCGAGTTAACACATCTAGACCTTAGGCTACAATGTGACAAAGGGATGCAACTCACTACTACAATGTCTCCCACCTACAACAGTTGTGCTCCCACAAACAATCAAGAATGGATAATACCTATAGACAATAGGCTATAATATCCCCCACATCTATCAACCACTAACCATAATTAATGGACAATACAAAATCTATCTCAAACTATCATAACAATCCAAACTAGCCTTCCCTTCCAAAAGATTTCCAAACAATGCTAGGGTTTTCTCAAAGAATCCAAGACTCAAGACAAAGTCACACTAAATAACACAATCCCAAAGTAGCTAGCACACAATCCAAAGTAGGTTCAACCCCCTAAAATCAATTACCTCCCTCTCTCAATAGGTTCAAACAATAATTAGGGTTAGGTCATACAAAGATAGATCACATGATAAGAACCCTTTCAAGGTTGTATTACTAGCTCTCAAGCTAAAACCACAATTCAAATTATTCAATATAAATTTACTTTTGAATCCTCTCTTAAGTACCCTATAATCATTCTAGATTCCAAGCTACATTAAACATCAACAAGAGATCTCATTTTCCAAAAAGCACCATCCTCAACAAGTATTAATATTTTCATTTGGGATACTCTTGATAATTGACTATGGTCAATGCAAGCTCTAAGAATAGCTCAATGCAATAATTTACAATTTCTATTAGTATTCATAATAAATCACAAAAATGCCCAAAAACAATTTTCAAATTACTCCTCAAATTAAGAGATGTTATATCATTAATTAAAACCATTTCATTACATAAATAAGTCATTTTGAATATAACATCATGAAAATACATCAATAAAAAAATATACATCAAATATCATCATAATCATATAATTATCTAAATTACATAAATAAGTCATTTTGAATATAATCATGACAATACATCAATAAAAGAAATATACATCAAATTAATAATCATAATCATATAATTATCTAAATAACATACAAGAAATATACATCAAATTAATAATCATAATCATATAATTATCTAAATAACATACGAAAACAGATTTCAAAATATTTATAAATAAAAAAATCCATAATAATAAATATTAGCTTAAAAAAATAATAAACATTGAAATAGGGTAAAAACATGATAGTAAGAGTAAAAACGGATGCTACATGTCCTAAAAAGTTGTATTAATTGGATGCAATATTTATTCAATCACGATTCTTTCTATGTCAGAATAAGATATCAATTTAACTTTTTAAATTATCTATCGCATCATATATAATGGAAACTGAAGATATAAATGTTTGTACATGTCCATCAGGCAAATATCTACCACCATTTGCTCTCAAGCATTTCACACTCTATCATCTCTCTTCGCACAAATGGCCTCAACTCATTGCTTAAACTTTACATTCGACCATGCTGGAAAATAACCTCCAATGTCAAGATTTTATGGGTTATGAGCATTATGATCCCACAGGGTTGAAAGGAAATGAAAAGAGTCCATTACAATTCTAGGAAATGCAGAGATAATGAACTATGGAATTGTAAAACCGAAGGTAGGACTCTTTTCTTTCAAAATTCCTAAAATATAAGCTATAGTTTAAATGTTTTATGAAATGATTTTTCTGTGGTAATATTTTTTAGGGATATTTGTCAGAAATTTGATAATAAATTGTTAGATTGACAAATTTGAGTAATTAAATTTGTATAATCTAAATGCCCCAAGAGTTTTTCAAGAAAGATATTAATTAAAAATATTTAAATGACAACTAAAATACTCTGGCTTCATTTTGAAAAATAATCCACTCCATAATTACTTGGAAGCAATATCATCATGGTGCAATACTGATTGAGGAAGCAATTTTCAGCCCAAGTTACTTATCAATAAAGTAATGCAGAATTTGTAAATCCAAAAACCACATCCTTCTTGTCATTATTATTGACTGAATGGTGCAATACAGATTGAGGAAGCAATTTTCAACCCAAGTTGGTTATGGTTATCAATTAAGTAATGCTGAATTTGTAAATCCAAAACCCAAGTCCTTGTTGTAATCATCAATGACCGAATGGTGACAGGGGAGGAGATGTTGTAAACATGATAGTAAAGTAGGATGGAGTGGGGGATGACACAAAAGAAAATGGTATCCAGAAAGGAATACATACGATTATAAGCTATAATCCTGTGGGGAAATACTTGAGAATTAATTCGGTCTCCAAACTTGACCAAGGGTTTCAGTCTCCAAAATCCATCTTAATGTATGATTTATGATGTGATTTTTACCTTAACAGAAGCTTCGTTTAGCCCTAGTCCAGCATTTAGAAAACCCAAATACAAGAAATCATACCTGCAAACTACCACTATAGGACAGGTGGCCTCCATGTTCTTCTCCTTGTCTTCCTCTTCGTGGATGTTGCACCTTACTGAATTAAACAAGGAACCGTTGTGACATCTCTGTATCAATCAAATGTACATTGAGAAGGAAGCCCATATGAAATCAGGGGCAATATCTCATCTTTCAAACTCAAGGACTTGTTTTTCTCAAACCCTCACATATACTTAGTTTTTAATGTAGGTTTCAAATGTCGAAGATGTTATCAAATAGTCGACATACAACATCAGATGGTTGGAAATACTGCAAACAAAAATGCTCCTTGTTTTAAGGGGTGGGGAAACTTTAGGTTATCTCTTTGCATATATCTTAACAGCGAGATCTGATCCAATGTTTCAGAAAACCCCAAATATATCACAAAATTTACATTTTATAATTTTTTTCCAACTATTTATATTATATAGATTTACGCATTGAAATCCACACTATGCATATGCAACAACCATAAAAACCCACAATACAACTACACTGCACATATCCAGTTACAAATCCACAATAGAACCACACTGCACATATCCAGTAACCAGTGCATCAAACCTCACATTGTTCAGGCATTTTGTCAAACACTTAGTGTACATCCTCATTTCTCAACATTTAACATAGATGTCCACAAAGGAATTCCCCACAAAAACATCAGCGTGAACACCAGTATTAATTATATCTCCATGGATCTCCTTCCCATTTTCCAGAGACGCCAAGGTAGCACATGAAGGGAGAATACTAGAATAGTATAACAAGTTGGGTTGAACACCTCTCTGTCACATTTGGCAAAAAAAAATCCAATGCTTCTTTAACAAATACACGGCTAGCATAAGTAAATGCTTTGTAGGCATAGTTCAAACTTTGCCATATTTGGTATACATTGTCACAAACATATCACCCAAATACATGTCTAGATAAAATCCCATTTGAATGATGTGGGCATGCACTAATTTCCCTTGGCACTATGACTTATTACTTAAGCAGACCTGTAAGAGGAACATATGTTTGTGAAAATGCTCATCAGCTATAATACGTGAAGCACTTCATGGAGTTGCTCATTTCTATAGAGTGCCTTCACCTCTAATTCAGTGTGATTCCATAATAACTCTTGCTAGGACTGATTAGTAGAAGAAGATCAATCACCTTAGGGTAAGTATTCATTTTCATAGTTTCCACAATAGCCACAAAAATTACAGGACTGTACAATACAGTATGAGTAAGAGATGGTCCACCCCTGCCCACTTTTTGAAAGAAAGAGCCCACCCTATAGGTCTCATTTCTTCTATTCATAACAAAAAAATGTTTTGATGTGTGGGAAATATTAAGTTAATGAGCAAATCATTGGCTAACAATTTGGTACATCTTGTCAGTTAAATATATATTATTTTTCATTTATTACACCAATCAATCATTAACTCAATGCATGAAATTAATTTAATAGATCAATTAATTATTAATTCAATGTATAAATTTAATATTTCATCTATGTAAAAAAATATCGCAATTAATCATTAACTCAATACATGGACTTAATATTTTACATATGTGAAAAGATGTGACAACCAATCATTAACTCAATGCATGAACTTAAGATGTCCCTTCATTTTCTTCGTTGACATCACCATTATTCTAGGCTCCACCCCATGAAAAATCATTAATTCAATGCATGGACTTAATATTTCACCTATGTGAAAAGATGTGGCAACCAATCATTAACTCAATGCATGAACTTAAGCTGTACCTTCATTTTCTTCGTTGACATCACCATTATTCTATGCTCCACCCCGTGAAAGATAGATAGCACGGCTTTATTATAATTTCTTAAAATCTCCTCCTTCCACCTGAATACGCCAAATATACATTAAATGGACACATTGTTTGAGCCAAATTTACAAGCTTGGTAAGTGTGGTGACCAAATATATGTCATATTGTCAAAAATACGAATGAGGGCGTGCTCATTATATTAACAATATTATATGGTTTGGTTTTGTATGGATGGATCAATGACTTTAAACTAATCAAGGTACTAAAAGGAACTTTCCTTCCATGAATATCCCATCACGATACAATGATTGTATTAATCAGATGGTCATTTTAATTCAAAATTTATTAAGGATTGAGGGGATTAAAATTTCTAAATAGTTATAAATATTGATTATCTTAAAAATTGGTAACAATCAAATATTGATTATGTTAAAAATTAGTAAGTAATTTCAAAGAATAAATGAAGGAATCAAGTATGATTTTCAAATTGGTAATAAATTAAAAAGGTATAAATATTGATTATCTTAAAAATTACTAAGTAATTCCAAAGAATAAATGAAGGAATCAAGTATGATTTTCAAATTGGTAATAAACTAAAGAGTAGAGGATAATACATATAAATGACATTGATGTTGCTTACAACCATGTTAAAACTAAAATATTGTTTATCATTATGTTTTACTCCATTGTGGGCATTATTATAAGATGCAAGGGATGTGATTGTTTTAGAGTTATAGTGGAAAGGATAAAGAAAAATGTCAATTTTTTATATATTTTTAAAATTAAAACAATATAAAAAATAATATAAAGGAAAAAATATCATATTAATGTTCAGTGTCCACTGAACAATTTTTTTTGTTCATGTAGACGTTAAGTCTCTTAGATGAGGAAAGGACATTGACTCTAGGAGGCTAAACATCTTCCCTCTCTCACACACGAAGAGCCCTACACCTATCAAGGTTTGAACCTGGGATGTTTGCATGGTAGTGTCCATCCTATAACATACTTGAATGCTTCCCTTGGCCATCAAGGCACAACATATGCAATCCCTTCTTCTATTAACCAACTGTGAGGCTGGGTTTTACCTTTAACAACAATATAATCTAGAAATCCATATGCAATATAGAATAGCAATGGAGTTAATATCACATATACATAATTCATTCATTAATAATTGAATTCATGGAATCACAAATTAGAGCGTAAACATAAAGCATTCCACACATATCTAATTATGAATACTTATCTTGCATCAAGTAAAGTCCAACAAAATGGTTATTAAGATATATCTAGACTCTTCTTCTCTCCCACTTCAAACCCTATCTCGTAGATCAACTACCCTATGGCTTTGACCTTTGGAGGGGGCGTAGGTTTCCCCTCCCTGGATGTTTATGCCTTCTTCTCCCCGATCACTTCCCTTCCAAAGTCCGTTAAGTTTCCTCCATCCAAATTTGTTAAGGAGTTGGATGAAATTCCAAAGGTTCCAGTCCAATCGAATTCGCGCAATTTGGCTCTGCGCCAAGCTAAGAATGGCTTGATCGATCAATTTACAGTAATTTGGCCAGCCCCCGAGCTATGGACCTCTAGGTTGAAAAAAATCGAAAGCCTGTGATCAAAGGGTAGTTGTATCACTCCTTATGTGGCAAAGGATTTTTTGTTTTTTCGTTCAAAGAAAAAGAGGACAAAGATCCAATCTTTCAGAGTGGACCTTATTTCATGGGATCCATAGGAATGCACCTTAATCATTGGACCCTGAATTTTTTCCCTAAGAACGACATTCCCTCAACTATTCTAGTATGGGTTCATTTTCCCTATTTTCCACTACATTGCTAGAATGATGACACCATCCGCAATATAGGGAATACCCTGGGTAAATATATTGTCTGTGTTGAATCCATGGATGGTATGCATACATGTTCTTTCATATGTATGGAAGTTGATCTTGAGAAAGTTCTTCCTGAAGTTATCTAACTTACCTTGAACAACTAGTCTTACCTACATTAGGTGGACTACGAGAAACTCCCTTTCAAATGAAAATCATGTCGCAAATACAAGAATTTCACCAAAAAAAATCTCGAAATCTATTATGGACCAAACCTCTTGTAACATCCCCATCCACCCAGGCTAGGCCATGCCACACCCCGATTATGAATTCTAATACCAATTAAATTTACTAATATGTTTTGCATATGAACAGAGTTAAGCGAAATAATAAAAACAATAATTCATATATATCGATAACATAGATTCCATAACATAACTTCATAATTCAAAACACAACAATTGAAATAAGCACATGAAAGACATGTATATCATGAAATAAACACCAACTGCATGCAGACCTTCCACGGTCCTCCCATCCATAGACCACACTGTTCATAACTCTCAATAGTGGGTCAGCCCCGAGCTGGGGATAAACTCTACCAGGGAAAAGGAAAACCTAAGTCAGACTAAGGTCTGATAATTTGCAGAATTTATCAATCGAAAGTGTCAAAATGTTGCAACTAGCCTACAATCTCTCATTCCCCACATGTATGTCCCACCCCAAGAAGTGTGCTCCTTCTTTGCTCAACAGTCCCTTAGCTGCCCCACTTCCCTTCTGGGGATTCAACAATAGGCTGAACAGGAAGTCTCAAAGCCCTGTATCTATTTTCTAGTGCACCAGGGAAAAATTCCCAACAGTTTCTCACCCAGAGAAACTGCTCACGGGCATGACAACCCGCCTCTTCAGCATGCCACGATACCATGTACAAGTACTACCAGAATGAAAACGATAGTGTACAAAGGATGAGAGGAGAGATTCCTCCCCTCATCCTCCTACCATCCCCAGATTAATGATAGGTAAATGTACTAAATCCCCCAAATATATATGCATGTGCCCTTAATGACACATGTCCCTCAAGGAACCCACTTTCCTCACTTTTTATTCGCTCCCTTCCCATAGGAACTTAGGATAACATAAAGTTATATCCATACTTTAGAATTAAAGGAATATCAATATAATATTCCATTGGGATTAATCCCCCTTAGTTTGACCCATTTCCTAGATTCTTAGCCCCCCTTTCCCTTTCTAGTGGAGTTTATTCTCCCATCTCTTTTGTTTGGTCGGTGTGCAACAATGATATACTTTATTAATAATATGAGTGTTTACATATTATAATAATAATCTCACTGGCCTTTAGCATCTAGGGTCTCCGGCCTAATAATCACATAAGCATTCTATCATGTAATAACCTTGCTCACCAGCCTATAAAACATATTTACATTTACAATTAGGGATCAACCTGGGGTATTACATTCCCCTCCCCCTTATTTATGCACTGTCCTCGGTGCATTATATACATGCACATTTAAAATTCTTCAAAAAGCTCCATGCCTTCACTACTGGAATATTATTGTCTTTCTGGTGCTCTATTTCCAAACACTTGATTCATATTTTCATATGTTAGCTACAAGTCACATGCTCTATTCCATAATGTTGATTTAGGAAAGAATTTTTCTCATTGTGGTATTCTTGAGTTGCCTCTTCCTTGTTGTGCTCACCCTTCCAGGCTTAGACATCCTTTCACTGCTACAAATTCCTTCAACGATCCATATTTCCAAGGCTTTCACACACAAGGAGAGCACCAACTCATCTCCATACCCCCACTAGGGTCTACTCTTTATGACAAACATAAGACTCCAATGTCCAATTAGTATAATTTTTGTCCAAACATTCCAGCTTTAAAAACTATTATCTTATCTATAACACACACATACAGTCATTATGTGAAAACATTATAAAAACTTCATTTAGAAATTCGAATTACGAATTTATTTCATAAGGAAAACCAACTTTTTCCCAAAATATGAAATTTTGTCCCATAATTTTCTTGGTTGTTGCAACAGTAGGCATCAATATTTATGATGGCTCTCTACAGCACCATACTTGAGACCATTTTTCTGCAATGTTGTCATCTTGCATTCAACCAACAGATTATTAGTATTTCATGTACCATAAAACTCTATTGTAATACTTACAAAGGCTCACAAGCAATTTCATAATTGTCTACTCATAACAATTCAATCACAGCTATCAAACCATTTATTTAATATAATGAAATTATTATTCTTTGCATGTGCATGTTCATCAATTAAGATTTTCATTCTTTCAATATCATTATTTGTGTTACTCTATTCTTTGAACATAAATTTCTTGTAGTCAATCCTCATGTGACTACTTTAGTTTGCAACTTGCTCGCTGCAATGTCTAACAACCCCTAAAATGTCCTCAACTCCACGAGTTAGTAATAATTGTAACATTTCAGTTCTTATCATAATCATTTAACATTAATAGTATATATGCATGACTTCACAAAAATGAATTCAAGCATACAAATTCTATAATGTGTAAGTGCATCTCTACCACTTTCACACTATGTGTGAGTCTAATCCTCCATCCATATCGATTCAATGCACCTCTTCATAAATTTCATAATTCCATTTATCTAAGTCCTATACCCCACCATTGGTAGATTGGAAGGTCTGGCCAATGCCCCAACACATCATCCTTACACTTCCTATTGCTTGCTAAACTATTTGGATGCCTTCCTTTTCACCTTGAACACTACACCAAGACTAGAATTCTATGGCAATCTTTAGTGTTAGCAAAAACGTTGCAGTCCAAACCTTAGATAAAGTAGGAATTTTTTCTTGGATACTTTTGTGGCACTAAATCCTTTCCATATCCAACCATGTCATGGCCTCATACATGACTAGCATTACTGGTATTTATTCCTATAATAGGGTCATACCATTTTATTTATTTGGTTTCGTTCCATTCCGACGATTTCCATGATTTTGAATATTTTGAGCTATAAGTTAATTAAAATCACTGAAGAGGTCATTTTGGGCACATTACTTGGAGGAACCTCTCAGTGTAGTAGCTCATTGGAATTGGGAGGAGAAACACTACAGGATGGGATGGATAGAAGTGACTTTCAGTGGCGAGGGAAGCCACAAGGAGAGATAAGGAGATTTTCAGACGTAAAATGGTTAATTAATTAATTAATTAATTATTAATAAAATGAAAGTCACTTTGGAGGGACAAGGTGAGCCAAAAAGTATAAAAAGAAGGCAAGGGCCTCTACTTATGATTCATGTATGATCTTATTTTGATTTCTGGCTTCTAGCTAATGAGCCCAATATTGGGGGTCTTCAGGGTTTTGACATAACAAACCCTAGAGGACGATTAGGTGGTGAAAGATTCCCACCTATCTTGTCCCAGCTTGGTCTCAGGAGGAGATGCAATACTCTCCACACCATTCTAGTTCGGATCTACTCGATTCGCGAGGAGGATTCTACATCAGTTTTCATTGTAGATAGAGAGGCATACCGGTTGAGGATTCTATGAGAGGCATTCCATCTTTGGAAGAGATTAGATTATAGGAGATTGGCGAGGCCGTTGAGGATTCTATCACTTGGGTTTTCATTCTAGGGCCTTGGACATCATATCTTGTTCTTTCTGAGATAGTTTTATAGCTCAAATTATTTCTTGAGCAGAGGGGAAAATTGAAGAGAAGGAGTGCATTTTTGAGATCTAGATCTAGTTTGTTTGGATGGGTTACACTTCAGATCTAACCACGAGACTTTACCTAGTGACTTCTTGAGTGTCCTGATCTATATTCCTGGGAAGTTTTAGAGCATTTGGAGGCCTCTCCTTCAACAAGGCGAATTATCTAGAACTTGATCATCGATGGAGCCGCTTTCATTTAGTGGGGATTTCAGATCTCTAATTAGAGAGGGATCTTGGAGATTGATCACTGGGTTGTTCTTACCATCACCCAGAATCTATCGGTTGAGTACATATTTATTAGGGTGATTGGACACTTTTAGCGATGAGGGGCGAGTTATTGAGGTTTAGAGCCTTTATTGGGCGTGGCATCCTTCAACTAGAGGTTGGCATTAGTCTGCTTGTATTGATCTTCATTTCTTATTCATCCTTTGGAGGCATATTTTTGTATTAGCGGGATCATTTTGTAGAAGCTCTTATCTATTGTCTATCTTCTTGGCCATTTGTTGAGCATTCGAGATCAGCATCTTCATTGTACTTGAGGTTTCTCTATTTTATGAATAAATAAGAATTGAGATGTTTTGGCTTCCAATACATCTTGATCTTCCTTATGGTTGAGGTATGTTCCATGGTTATCTATTTCTATTTATTTGTTGCATACACACATATAAACACATCCCCACAAAAGGTAGATCAACAAAGTGTTGTGAAATACCTCACTCAAAAAAGGATTTAAAGACACCAAGTTGATGATGATCCTTGCATAATGGCTTGGGATCATTCACGATTGATATTAGAGCTTAGATTCACATAACCCGGTGGGGATTAGTAGAGTTACAATAAGATGGATATTCTTATGAGTATTGAGGAGTTTGAAAGGGAATATAAAACCATCGATAATTTCAAAGGGCTCATAACATTCCAATGGTTCATATCCTATAAAAAACCCTAGTTGGAGCAAAGAAGATTGCAGGTGGGCTTAAGGAAATCGAGGAAATTAGAGCATCCTTTGGGTGAAATACCACACCCACTAGGAGGGAAAAAGAGAGAAACCCCACACCAGTAGGAGCCGCAGCGTTACTTTCTGATTCTGAGTGCGGAACTGATCATATGTGTAGGGGTAAGGGTAAGAAAATTAATGTTGAGTCTGAAGGGGCAGTGATGATGAGGCATGTGATGATGGATCAATTGAGGCTTATCGAGGCGTCGATGATGATGATGACTCTTGCCACGAGAGGCTAGTGGTTCTTACTGCGCTTGGAGGAGGATAGCCCTTGTGTGTAGTGGATAGCGACTAGATATAGGCGAGGGCCGATAGCACCGATGTCTCGGAAGACATATCACGCCACCATTGATGATGACAACTATACGTCTCAGCGGTGTGGTGACACTAGTGAGAGTCTGCGATGTTAGCACCTAGATATGATGAGCTTCCTATGTGGGTCGTGACACATCTGACACATGTTGAGACACCCATGAATACGTCACATGAGGAGATCGGTGGCTTGCGATAGGTGATGGATGAAATACTAGTGTGAGGGATGGACACCGTGGACAGGTAGACCCATAGGTCTAGGAGGAGGTATAGGATGTACAAGGAGTTGACCTCACACACATACCGAATTGACCCGGAGGAGATTGAGTCACATCTATTGGAGACTCCTTTGGTTGAGCAGGTTGCAGAGGCTTATATATTGATGGAGCACTTACTTCGGGATGCGGCTGCATTGATGAGGATCACCCTTTAGCGGTCGGGGATGACCATAGAATGTGTTTGGACACAACTATATGGGATAAAGGCGGAATAATGCTTGAGGTTGAGTGCAGGAGGATACAACTGCCCATACAAGATCCACGGTGTGAGTCGGGGAGATGGCATCTAGTGATAAGGACATTGTATCTGAGGAGTACCAATGACCTGAGGAGATAGTGGACAGTTCAGCACGTCATTTTATGCAGAGAGTGTTTTGGGGATTCTAGAGTTGGTACTAGCAGGATTGACACTAGCATTGAGGGGTTTGAGATGGCACCTCGGCATGACCATGATCAAGAGTCACACCATGCTTAGCAACACAGTTGATAGTTAGTGAGGCTATGATCATGGCATCCACTAGAGGCATTGATGACATGCTCGGTGATGGTATGAATTACCATTGGAGCCGATTGTACCGAGTAGCTTGGATGAAGGATTTTCCATGGATGATTTTCACACTCTAAGGAAGAGAGTGTCTATGATGAAGACCGAATACCAGCAGTTGTTGACAGAAAAGGATTATCTACTAAGGGTTGGTGAGATCTATCAAGAGGCTTTGAGGGAGAAGGAGTTGCGGAATTATTCAACTCACTCATGGGTTGGAGAGGTACTCGAGGATTCTTGAGAGGCACACATAAGAACGCCGAATCGAAGTCTAGATCGGTTGAGTCTCTTGAGGAGGTTTGTTAGAGATCCACTTCATCGATCTTAGTAGACACTCGGATATATCATTCAGTCACGATGCTAGGATATGTTGATGATCTAGCGAGAGAGGAGCACCGAATGATGGGCCGACACTTCCACTTGTGTTTTGAGGGTGATTGACCTCCATGTAGAGGTTGATCAAACAGTATGCCCAGGATCTATGAAGCAGCATGAGTCTACGAGAGAGCGAGCATGGGTAGGTGAAGGCCTCTGATGAGGAGTTCCCAGCCCTGAGACATGTCGAGTTGTATGATGAGAGATTGAGATGGGTATAGTGCCTTGCGGGGAGGAGATACTTAGGGGAGTATGCGGATGCCACTCATTCACAACAACACATAGTTGTAGAGTCACCTTCACCATTTCAGCGATTGCATGGGTGATGGGAGATGGAAGTGGTTTACCAGGTTGGAGGGATTACCACAGTTGTGCACGATGATTGGAATTTAGTGATGACCCACGAGAGCATCTATCATGGATAGATGGGCCGAGCTTACAGTGCAGTCACTTTGGATTGTCGGCAGGTGGTATTTTTTATCTCTACAGTCAGCCACAAATATCTTTGTTATCCTTTTTCGACACATTTATCATTGACAATAGCATGAGGAGGATAGAAGATGAGCCGCAGGAACCCCAAAGCGATGATCAGTCTCACGAGGCCCGATTAGGGTGGAAGTGATAAACTTCCAAATTTTCCATGGGACGAGGAGTCTAGTCACATTAGCATGATAATGTTGACCCGGGAGTTGTACCGAGGAGAAGTTACCACCTCCACCTTGGGTTGGTTTGGGTAGATATCGCAGTGCAATCCTATTGGGCGAGACCTTTTCTTTCGCTCGATCATCATGACAGGGCATGGAAATGTTTGGACCCAGTGCTTCTTCTACAAGATGCAACTGGAATCTGAGTGTAATACGAATGACGGAGTCAGTGGTCCTTGAGGTATTTCATCTTGAGGGATCGAGGGAGAGGGATCTAGTATATATGCGGAGAAAACAATCATGGTCCGAGTAGCCTTGGAGTGTCGGCCTTGAGGATCTTGACGAGAGGTTAGCATGGGACGAAGGGATTGCGAGGATTGGAGCATTGCATGGATTCACAGAGAAGTGGACCGATGCAATTAAAGTTTTGAATTTCCATTGAGCTTCGGTGTTGAGTGGAGCGCACCGCTTGCAGGTATCTCCACGGAGGTCTTGCAGTGCCTCATTCTAGCATCAACATGTACAATTGATGGAGTCCGTGTTGATATTGGTAGTATGTGGGAGGATGGACTCGTTCTGAGATGAGGTCATGGGTCATATGCAGGAGGTTCACAAGATTGATATCTTCGGGACTATGCTTTGCAGAGTATTGCAGTTTACTTCTTGATATGGGATCCGGGGGGGTGGAGTGTACTATTATTCATCTTTGGATGGGTTCTACTATGTATCCACGGTGGACATGGGATCCACAGGAATTATACTTGAGGGGACCGGTTATTTCTTGAGAGACGAAACAATTTTCTATGAGGGGAGGACTATAATGTCCCCACTTTGGGACATCATCATAGAAGGCGAGAGACATGATGACCAGAGTAGTCATATGGATGTTATAGCAAGTACAAGAAGAATTATTTGAGAGGCATTGTGGGGTCCGGTTGCATTTATCATCATATTCCATCATTATGAGCCATTATACATAGGTTGGCTTTGGTTTTGATCCCATTATGATGATTTCCATGATTTTGGCTATTTTGGGCTATAAGTCAATTAAATTCAGCAGAGATGCATTTTGGGCACATTACTTAGAGGAACCTCTAGGTCTTAGTAGCTCATTGGAGTCGAAAAGAACAACCTCTGAGGAGATGGGATAGCTAGAAGTGACTTTTAGTGGCGGGGAATCCATGAGGAGAGATAAGGTGTTTTTTCAAAGGTAAAAGGTTAATTAAGTAATTAAAGTGGTTAATTAATTAATTAAATAATAATAAAAATGAAAGTCACTTTGGAGGAGGGACAAGTGAGCCAAAAAGTATAAAAGGAAGACGAGGGCCTCTACTTATGATTCATGTATGATCTTATTTTGATTTCGGCTTCTAGCTAGTGGAAGAGCCCGATATTCGGGTTTTGAGGGTTTTGACATAACAAACCCTAGAGACGGTCCGGTGGTGAAATATTCCACCTATCATCCCCAAGCTTGGTCTCGGAGATGCAATACTCTCCACACCATTCTAGTTCCATATCTACTTAGTTGGAGGAGGATTCTACATCGGTTTCATGTGTAGATAGAGAGGGTGCACTAGTTGGGGATTCCAGCAGAGGCACCATCTTTGGAGAGAAATTCACTATAGGAGATTGGCGGGGGCGTTGGGGATTATCACTTGAGTTTTCATTAGGGGGCCTTGGACATGGATCTAGTGCTTTGAGATAGTTTTATGGCTCAAATTATTTCTTGGCAGTGGGGGCGGAGTGAAGAGAAGGAGGGCATTTTTGAGATCGGATCTAGTAGTCGGTTGGAGGGTTACACCGGTCGACCACGAGACTTTACCTAGTGACTTGCGGTGTCCCGATATATATTTACACGGAGAGTTTCGAGGAGCATTTGGAGGCCTCCTTCAACAAAGTAGAAATATCTAAGGAGCTTGATCATCGATGGAGCCACACCATTTAGTGGAGGAGTTCAAATCTACAAAGATTGAGAGGTATCTTGGATATTCGGTCACCTGTGTTGTTCTTATCATCACCCGATGTATCAGTTGGTATATTTATTAGGTGATTGGACACTTTTGGAAATAGGGCCGAGTTATTGAGGGTTCGGCCTTCTATTGGAGCATGACATCTTCAGCTGTTGGAGAGTTTGGCATTCATATTTGTTTGTATTGATCTTCATTTCTTATTGACCCTTTGGAGGCATCTTTGTATGATAGCGGGAGCATTTTGTACTTGACTCTTATCTATTATTACATCTTGTAGCCATTTGTTGAGCATTCTATATCGGCATCTTCATTGTAGCGAGTTTCTCTATTTTATGAATAAATAAAATTGAGATGTTTTGGCTTGTCACATCTTATTTCATATGGTATGTTCCATGGTTATCTCTTTCTATTATTTCAGCGCATACACACATATAAACACATCTAAAAAGGTAGATCAACAAAGTGTTTGGCCAGAAATACCTCACTCAAAAAGTTTTTTTAAAGACACCAAAACAGCGATGATCCTTGCATAATGGCTTGGGGATCATTACATGTAGTAGTAGCCTTCTTCATATGGATGTCTTCCATATGCAACAACATCATCGGCAATACACTGCCCGGCCAAGCAATAATTTGTTTTTCCTAGCATAAAATTGTCATTAGAAACTTTCATAATCATATATATAACAAGAGACTACTTTTGGTCATCATCATTATGTATATAGGGTAAACAAATCTCCATTCATTAAAGCCCATATATATGCACTAATACTACTTCACTAGCATGCTCATAAATTCATAAGCATTCCAGTTCATGTGCTAAGTATGGCTATCCGACATGCCATATTATATTTTCTTCTACATAATTGCAACAACCTCTTTCTCATGTACCACTTTTCCTTGTTGTTCTTGGTTATCTCAAGTCTTATTGAGTTCTTGTATCCTTTTGTTTACTCTTGCTGAAATCATTGCAAATGATTGGTTTTGTTCCCAGTACTTTTCCAGTCCAACAATTCTTGGCTATTTTGGCATTTTCAACCATATAATATGTTGATATTAACTTCAGCCTTAATTATTTCTTGGATCTATCTGACCAAACACATGCATGATCAAATTACATTTCCAGCCATGCTCTCTTATTGACTTTAGATCTTCAACCTCCATTTACTTTGCTAGACCAAAGTGATTCATCCTTTCCTTGACTGAACACATCATCCCTTATGGTTTTCACCATTATCTTTCTCTTTTCCCATCCCATTTGGTTTTAACTTGACTTGCATAGTCAATTTCCAACATACTATAATGTTACACAAACGTCCTTTTTTTCAACTTCCTAGATATTAACTAGAGTTAGTTAACATTTCTTTTACTTGTCATCATAAATTCTAATTATACTTCCAACCTCTTGGAATATCATAGCGACTCTTTCCTTGGACAGGGTGGGACGATTTCCTTTTAGGAACTCACTTCCATGCTTGGGTCTTGTTGACTTGAGATGAATTCTTTTTAGGTACCATCTCTTTTGAATTCTATACCAAGCATAGAATCATTTTATTCATCATGGTTCCTTATTGATTTCCTTTTAGGAACTCACTTCCATGCTTGGGTCTTGTTGACTTGTCCTCCCATTATACCCTAGCAATTCACTTAACACCTTGGAACGTACCCAACATTCCTCTTCATTATTTTCCCAGTTCTTGAGTGCTATAATAGAATGAAAAATACTTGGAATCCACCTAGTAGTACCCTTTTCTACTGTATTTCAGTTACTCTTGAACTTTATCCAATTTTGGAATGCTCTGAGATTTATGTAATTCCTTCCCCAGAAGTATGGCTATATACCTCCAAAACCGATCTGCACGTGATGTTTTTCTTATGATTTCACTAACACTTTTTTAGTATGCACACACCTACATTACTTCACCCTGAAGTTTTGTCATACAACCATGCTTCAACTGCACTACTCTGATAACAATCATGGGTGTGTTATCTCCAAAATTGTAGGATTGATCCTTGGAAATGTGATATCTTATTTCCATGTATACACTATGTATTTCTTTATCAGAATACTAGCATCCTGATATATCAATGTGCATAGGATAGATCTTCCTACAATGTACCTCTTTTTCTTAACATTGGTTGGTGTCAGAGTGAATAATATTTCACTACTTCCTCCATCTAAATGATATTCTTTTCACCTTGATTACACTGAGCACTTTGATCATCTTGTAAGGAATTCTAGTCATAGCATTATTTCCTTAAGTACCTTTGCTTATTTTTAACCAAATTTCAACCCTCTCACCTGCTATGAAAATTGTCTCTTCACACTTCCATGGTATCAGCTTCATGCATACCCTTTACTTATGCTTTATCATGAAACATAGATGGTATCTCTCTTACTCAACATCCCCAATTGGTATGCATATTTGTCATCTTCAAGTATTTTTCTAAATCATAGTTCCATTGAAAGTATTCTATATTACTCGCTTATTTTAAACATCTTCGGTTGGTAGCTTCCTCAAGTAACCATTCCACATTTTGAAGAACTAACCCTGCCTTGTTCCTCTTACCCAAAGATACACCATTGTTAAATACAATTTTCTATGAATTATCATCATCTTTAATATTTGTTTGCAACACATTTATCATATAAGATAACAATTCTAAAAATGTTGGTTAAAGCAAGCATATAATCATAATATCCAATTTTGGTAACATATCCACCATTTTTCCCTTTATGATCCCCGTAAATATTGCTTCCGACTTCTTGTGAATTCAGTTGCTCATCCCACATTTCTAGGTGATTAAATGGACTCCTCTTTCCAATACCTTTCCAATGACCTCTTTCTTGCTCAATTCTGAAATTTCAGTAGAAAGTTATAGTCATTTAATTATTACCCAAAAACTCCTTCAACCGGGTGCAATTCTGAAATTTTCGTATGCATCCTTGTACCTTATCCTTTGGATATTAGATAGGATATCAACTAGGTTCCTTCATAATCATAATTTGGACAATTTGGCCAATTTTCATCCTCATTGGAGCTCCAAGCTGCTAGATACATCATGTTGAAGTTTTAGGCCAATTAGTACTTTTGGACCTAAATGTTGTTGGTACCTTCTACCTCCTTTGGTGCATTTTTACGTGCCCAAATTTATTCTTTGACTCTTTGTTTTTATTCTATGGATCAATATAGTTCCACAGACTGCTCATGTGCCCCAATCTGATTCTGGAGCAGGAAGTTATGGCCCTCAAAAGTTAATTGGGTCTGAAAATTTACCCTCCATTGTTTGACCTATAACTCCCTCATACTAACTTTGTTTGACAAATGGTTTACACCATTAGAAAGATATCATCGAGATATTTCATTTGAGATGCAAAAATACACCCTATTTTCACTGTTTTCAAGTAGCTAAAAACACTTTTTAGGGCCTCCAAAAATTCCCTACAAAAACATAACCTCAAAAACACTGAAATTTTCCGGTGATTTTCATTAATTTCTAATAAATTTAGCTTCCATATGCTGACTAGAATGTTGTCGTGGAACCCACGTCCACCTGAAACCTTTAGAAGGATTCCATGTTAGGTTTCGGCCACTCTGGCCCTACCCCGTCAAATTCTTACCTCCCCTTTCCTTTTTTATGGGTGTTAATCCCCTTTCCTTTCACATGACCGGTATTAACACTTGAGTGTTGAAGCCTTCATGCTCACCTCTGGACTTCAAGCTATATAGGAATCATAGTTGTGACCAGGGGATTTATTTTGGGGGGAAGATTCCTCACCACAGATATTGAGGCAAGGGGATACCGCAATCCATAGTAAGTCGACATGTGGATTTCTTTTCGAGAACATCTCAAAATTGTGAGGGGGGGTCTCCAAAATAAAATCCACATTAGTTAGGGAACCACAATTGAATAATAGCCATCAATTTCACCTTCAATCAAATGGTTGGATCTCATCTTATCACCTACATGGTGTCTTCTTATGGGGTTGCAGGTAGGGGCAAGCCCCATCCCGTACCCACTCTCCATGCGCACAACTAGCGCGATGCTTGGATCCAACAATGGAGATTTGAAGGGTGTTGATAGCGATTGATGACCGAAGACTCAACAAGGATCTCCAAATAAACCAAATGTTAACATAGGAGGGGAGTGTCGTGGAGAAAATTGGTGGTTTTCCTCATGCTAACATGTCATCACCTAATGACACAAGGCTTCCCCACATGGTGGTTTCCAAAACCACCAAGGCACCTTACACATAGCTAAGAGAAATATTGTTATAGTGAAGCAGTATTTCGCGGGTAGAGAGATGCCTGCCACCGTGGCGCTAGGTCACCTTCCATCTCTGTCACCATGCCAACATGTACCTACCATGTGGCAGCACATGTCACCACTTTGCCACGTTTGCTGACACGTGTCCTCCACATCACGTTGACCTCTTCGTATGGAAAAATTTCCAATTTTCCCAATTTTAGAATTTTTCGCAAATTTCCAAAAATTGCCCAATTTCTCCCAAATTTGAAATTTCTTCTGGGCCACCATTACATATCTATAATTAAACTCCATACGACCAATTTCAACCCTGTGTATATCGAATTAACATTGGCACATGAAATTCGACACCTTTTCTGTCAAATTTCTCCATAATTCTCCATCGAATTAGGAATTTTGCTCGCTGTCTCCCAATTATACCCAGCCGCACTAAAATGTACAATTCAATCATTTGTTGTTCTAATAAATGCTCATATTAAGATTAAAATTGAGGGAATTTTAATCTATGGCCAAATTCCTTAAAATCCCCTTGAATTTAACAACAAAAATATGGGCTTTTGCCCAACTTCATCCAACTGCTTCTGATTTTCACCATGGACGCAATGTAACTTGAAATTCATCCATGTACAAACCCAAATTTTCCCAAATTAAATATTGAAAATGATTATTTCTCACTCTTAGGTTCAAAACTTTCAAATTCCCTGTGAAATTTTCCCAAGTTCACAAGAATACTTTTAGCAGACAAGTTGTAGACATCCTCTACAACTAAATTTATGCAATTTCAGCTTTGTGCTATATTAATTAGGTCCATGCAGGCTCATTGTTTAAAATTGGGCTCTGATACCACTTTGTAATGTCCCTGTCCACCTAGGTTGGGTCACGCCACAATCCAATTTCGAATTCTGATACCAATTAAATTTACTAATATGTTTTGCATATGAAAAGAGTTAAGCGGAATAATAACAACATACAACA
>SNQJ01S0027162.1:204220-220515 GCA_010110895.2 Picea sitchensis
ATGTGCCTAGTCATTTCATGAGTCAACTGAGACAGAATCACTAGACAAACACCAAAACATATATTGAGATATATACGATGCACAGTTGGATATGGCCTAAGATATGCCTCCAGTATAAACTTGAGTTTGCAGGATATATCAATTTAGATTGAGCAGAAAGTACAGTGAACTGGAAAAACACATCCAATTGATATTCTATCGTGAAGTTTTTCATAGTTTCCTAAATGCAACAGGAAACAAAACTCTATAGCCTTGAGTACCACAAAGGCAGAGTATATAAGCATCAAGTGTGCAAAGCAATGTGGCTTCACAAGCTTCTGACAGATTTACTTGACCATGAGATGGATCCTATGATGATAACCAAAAGTCGTGAGTAAAGCTCCTTGAGAACCCAATGTTTCCTGATGGATCGAAATACAATAAGATGAAATGTCCTTATTTCATAGATATGATGCAGAGGAAAATCGTACACAAGCAGTACCTTCCTACACATGAGCAGATTACAGATATCTTCACCAACTTAACTTCTTGAAGAATGACTCCCTAGTTGAAAGTAAGTGTCGATAACTCCAACCAAGAAAAAATTCAAAATACATCCGTGTGAGACTTGGTATGATAAAGAATGCCTCCCTAGTTGAGAGGGAGTGTTGATGAATGCAACCATGGGAGACATCCTCCAACTTACAAACATATGAGATGTGGAACATAACAGTTATGGAAGTCTTTCTCTCAGCTTACAAACCTGAGAGAAAGCCCCTAAGAAGGGCATGTGGTTCTTGCTTGAGACAGAGATACGAACGTAGAGATGACCTCCTCCATTTAGAGAGTTGAGAAGAACTCCAGATGATTATCCAGTGGAAAAACGATATGTTGAGTTAGGACGTGCATGTGGTTGAGCACAAGGTGAATGTGTGAAATCCCAAAGTGTTGGGTACATTGTCACGAGAACATAAATGAAGATGATGTATTAGCCTCCTCTAAGCAACAGAGTTGACGAGAAGACTCCAGATGATTCTCCTATCGGTGGTAGTGGGAAAGCATATGTGTAGAGTGGACGTGCCTGTGGACGAGCACAGGTGAACATGTGAAGACTTGGTTCTTCTATGTAATGCAATGAATCAGAGCTATGACATCCCTATGGATGTGCCCCTAGTGGATGAGCACTAGTGGGTGTATCAGATCCTTTGCTATATGTTGTCCAAGAGTCATACCTGTCTGTAACCCTAATAGTTATATAAAGGGTACAGGTTGGCCCCACCTTAATATGCTTAATAATAAATGTAAAAGATAATTAATAATAATAATAATAATAATAATATATTATAAAGTGACTTAGAGAGGTCGGCCCTGTTGAGACAATATACGCCTTTGTTGATTGGACAAGTCTAATATAAGTAAGGAATGATTCCCCATTGTGATATCATATCTTTCTTGTGAGTTTGGAAATTTCAGCAAACACATCTACTTGGGAAAAGGTGCACATCTCTCTTGGGCGCTAGTCTTATAGGGTTTGAAGCACCCTCTTGTGTGCTAAGGTTTAGCTTGGTGGAGGTCTTTCTCTTGAAGAATATAGCAAAGGATTTGACTGGGTTTTCTTCCCTTGTTGAGAAGGGTTTCCCATGATACTTCTTGTATTCTTGTGCATGGTGTTTCTTCTTGTGATCTTGATTGCTGCATCATTAATGTTTATGGTTAAGTGAAATGCTAAAATGAAATGAACTTCATGCTTAACCTAGCTTATGAAAAATCAACAATAATATCATTATACCGTCATCACAAGTGTAATATACAAAGTTCAATGGTATAATACCATTATACCATTGTCACAAGTGTAATATACAAAGATCAATTTTTTTTACATTTGGATCGATTTTATATTTTGGAAAAACCTATAAGGACATTGTTTTGCCATGCATGAATATTAAATCATGGTAAAACCCTACTTATGGTTGAAATTTTTTGTTGGATTTTTATGGGTCATAATGGTTTGAGGTTTCATTTTGTTTCATGTTTTTTTTTTTTAGTGGTTATAGTGTGTCAAGTATAGATTGTGTTAGAGGTCTTAAGGGTTTACCGATATAACATGTTTAAGGTGATGGTCCTCAAGGGCTAAGGTGTGGTAAGGGGTTAATGTGTCTAGGGTCAATGTAGTTATAAGGTTATAGTTTATTAGGAGGTTACTGCAATAATGGGTTAGCTTCTAAGGTGTTGTAGCATGTTCGGGATCATAACATGTCTAGTGTCATAGTGGTTAGCAATCATTGTGTGTTAATGGGACATAAATATGTTAGAAGGCGATTGTCTTAAGATACTTAATGTGTTAAGAGAGTGATTATGTTAGGGATCAAAGAGTGGAATAATCACTAGATAATGTGTCTAAGTCATATTGGTTAGGGGTAAATGTGTGTTAATGGGTTAATGTGTTAGAGGGTTTATGTCTTAGGTGGTAATTGCATTACAATTCATAAGATTAATAGTGGTAGTGTATTAGGGTGTTAGTGGGTTAAGGAGATAACATTTACAATTGATACACTTACTTAGTTAGGGGGTTCAGGGTATTGTGGGTCAACCGTGTTAGTGAGTTAGTGAGATAAGAGTTAAAAATAATTGGCTTACTCAATTATAAAGATTAAGAGTTTATTGACAACTATGGTCTATATGATAGACGATGGATTTTGGGTTACAAAGGTCAATGGATAGGGAGGTTGGTAGATTAAGATATTTAAGACTATGGTTTAATATAATCAAAATGATTGCCGTCATAGATAATATTTCCAAATAAAATCAGGATTAAGATAAATGGATAGGGAGGTTGGTAAATTAAGATATTTGAAACTATTATTCAATATAATCAAAATGATTATCGTTATAGATAATATAACCAAATAAAACCAGATTAAGATATTTGAGACTATGATTCAATATTCAATATAATCAAAATGATTCAAAATGATTATCGTAATATAATCAAAATGATTATCGTTATAGATAATATAACCAAATAAAACCAGATTAAGATATTTGAGACTATGATACAATATAATTGAAATGATAATATCATCAAATAAAACCAAAACATAAAACGTTTAGAAAATGATGAAATTATGCGGCTGTCATTATTTTCGTCATGATAATATCCCCCGTTTAAACTATGATGGGATTATCCCGTTAATACTATTATTGTCGTCAAAGTGTAATATAGTGTTATAGAACGTATTCCTCTGTCTTCGTATTCCTCTTAATGCCGGAAACCCCAAAAATAGCAATTAGATCTCCATCCCGATGGTTCCGAGAAGCAAACTTTCTTTTTATTTATATACATGGGGTTCCGGGAAACAAACTTTATATATATTACGTTTTCCCGAGAAAAAACATTCAGTACCCGGAATAATTTTAACAATGGCTCCTCGACAATATTTTAAGCTATAAAAGGGTAAATTATGGTGGAACGCCGACTCTCCCATCATCCAAAAACGTGGGAGCACGCCGTGATAATCCCTACAGTTTTTCGATAACCCTCGGTAAGTCGGTGTACACTGGTAAGTCGGTGACTGGTTAGTTGAACTATAAAAAGGCGAACAACCGTTGAACGCCGACTCTTCAATCATTCCTACTCCTCTTTAAAGACTGTAGATTACAGGCGCAACTGCCATCGTGTCATTGAAGTTATGACATTCTTCAATCTTGTGAGAATCCTTCGTTTCTACTCATCCGCCGATTTATGCTTTATTATCATACGTTTCCTTATTTAATAGCTGCGCGCCATTTTCTTACAGACTTTGTTTTCCTCATGATAACTTGCACTTTGTTTGTCAATGAAATTTGCACTACCAGACGAATGAAAATTAAAAAAAAATGATTGATATCGTATACTGGAACAGCAAGAAATTTCCTTCTTGAAATGGAGTTATCTACATATGTAGCGATATTTAAAGAAAGAAAAAGCTTGATGGAATTACTCATCAGCTATTTGTATCTGTTACATACCACAAAGAGAAATCTAGCTCATTTCAATTATTCTACGTACTGTACATCCCTTTAGTGTCAGACAAAGAGATACGATCTTCTTGTCTCCGTGCCCAAACATATACCTGATGAGAAATTTCGAAGCCCAAAATATTGAAAGAAAGCCTGGTTTTATCATCACAACACGTCCGAGAGAAGCTTATACCGACGACCCAATCCACCTTTGGTAGGGCTGCTCTGAGAAGGAGTCCGGGGCACGTTTCTGCAACTTTCACCAGACAACTCGCAGTCTTGTGTGAAACTCGACGGCTGCTTGTTACCTCCAAATTTGACGCGGAGTTTAAGGGCAGACTTAGAATTAGCCTTCCTGGGTTTCTCAAGGGTTACCGATGCAACAGCTACCTCCCTGGCCTTCCTACTTTCCATTTCCTGCAATTCAACTTTCCTTTTCTGTCTCTGAATTTTTTCCTTTGCTTCTAAGTCGAGGCACCAGTCACATACATTTAAGCCGTCTAATTCCAACTGATCAGAGTACAACCTGCTGCAATATCTGCAAGAGTGGCGGCATATGAACACACAAGAAAAATAGCGTATCATATGAAAACCATTAGGGTAAAAGAACATTAGACGCTATGAAATTGCTGTGAAACGGAGACTCACATGTGTTGAAATCGGTGGTGGCATCTCCGGCATCTGAACAAGCTTTCCTGAAATCCAACGTCGCCACACATGCAGCATTCTCTTATTTTCCCTTCCTTAGTATTGTTTCTAGAGCTGTAATATAGGGTTTCATTTGCTTGGAGATCCATAGTACTAGAGCGCCAGTTATTATTCTCCATGAATGCATGCAGCTTCCCTAATTAGAACCCTCATTCTTAATATTATAGATACATTATGTTTGCTGTGGCTCTCCTCGGATGCCAAAGATATCCTCTGGAAAGGTCTGGACTCAAAAAAAGCCTGCTACATTGGTACGGTGAAAGACAAGGGAAACCCATTTTCCCAAGCAGTATCTGTCAAAATTCAGAGGGCTTTAGGCAGCTGTATCCAATGTGAACAGAATATGCTTCAAACCAAAGCAAAAGAACGGCCACGTGCCTTGCTTCCTGAAGCAGGACAGGACAGATTCATGGTGGGCAGTCAACTTTATGGCAGCGTTGTTATATACGTATCTACAGAAGCTGACACAACATCCGTTGCAAAATGGAGGAGCAGCCAACTTCTTCCTGTTGCTGCATAATGTCACATGGGGTCCTCTCACGGTCGTCCATCGGATATGAAGTCTCTTCTGGCCTCGAACTTCGATTCGTACATAGTTAGATACACGACAGCTGTGGGAAACGATCTCGTATAAGAGTGACCAAACACTCGCTCGTCTGCTTTATGCCATCTGTTCGCTTTAGTTGGGATTGGATTGTCATCGCCAATTGATGTGGACTTCAACTTTCAACTTGCACCTGCTATTTCTTTTCTGATTATCTATCCTTTTTGCTTCCAGATTGGCAGGTTAAATACATCATACTTGCTACGAATTTGCATCAATATTATAATACAAAACGTACCGTCAAAGACAGAACATATCGTCTTGGTGGATCTGTTTCATTTTTAATTCACTTTATTCGCGAAATCGGTGCATGAACTGATATTTTGTCGAAGCTCCACCCTTTTTTAGGAAAGGGGGCGAATTTTCAAACAGTAACCAAACCATGCCCGGTTTCTATTAAAAAATACATAGAAAATGGTGATTTCACCAAAAATAATATGAAAAAGTTAAAAAAATATAATGTTTAAACAATACATTAATGTTGATATTGCAATTTACTTTATTGTCGAGAGAATAAGGTACGCTAGAACTGATTTTGCAACTCCGGGACTGGGAGAATTTTTTGTTATTACCGTGTCGAACTCGGTGTAATACATAAAAATATATATATGGTAAGTTAGTCACATAAATCCTCATAAGGTACTTAATTCTCACGACAATATGAATCCATGGCCGTACATTAACGTTGATGGAGGACCAAAGATAGCGAACGGAAGTGAAAAAGGTTTTCCCAAAAACTTAACGTAAACCATACACGACATCGATATTCCAGTGCGGGGAGAGTACTTGAGTCGGTGCGTCAAGCTCTGTAAGTTTGGCCACTGTAGATTTGATTTTGAGCAGACATGATACACATTACCACTGAGAATACAAATGGTTATGGATGGACGGAATTAGGAGTAAACTGAAAATTGTAGCAATTAGATTTTAATTACAGTTTTTCCTAGTTTTATTTTTTCCAAATTTTTGGGTATGTAGAGTTTTGTCATGATATAAATTCTATATATTTATATTGGAACCTGTTTTTGTCATCAGAAATTCAATAATTAGAAAAAATAATCAAAATTAAGGTTGAGTTTATAAATGAAGGAAGTTTGTTATACATTTAGTTAATTCCACTTAATTATGCAAATTAAATGTAATCAAATTTAAAGGTTTTTTTTTTTCATTTTAAATTGAAGGGTATGTTTTCATTCCACCCTCTTTTAATGGAAAGTTGCAAAAGTAGTTGTACTTCAATTGACATTAATAAACAAATTATACATTATAGGGATTTTGGTTTTGGATGGAAAGTAAATACATAAAAGGTCTTCCTTCAAAGATAAATATGAATAGATTGAAGTTCGGAGGCTCTGATGTAGGAGATCCTAAAATACTTGTTCATCATTAAATCTACCAAGATTGGTGTTTCTAATCTTCCAATGACTATTAGAATATGAGGAGATAGAGTTTAATGTTATGTATCAAGACATTTTAATGGGTTAGTGGTATAGTTCAATTAGAGGTTGGAAACCATTGGTTCATATGAGATCCATAGTCCAAATTTCACTAGAGAGTTATAACCTCAATAATTTGCAGCAATAAAGATTCATTAACTCATAATAGAAAGATCTCAAAAATGGAATTCCATTTCTAAATGAGATGATCATTGAAGCACCAAAAGTCACAAGTACTCTATGTATGATTTCTCAATGTAATCAATTTATCCACACAATTTTATTAAGAATATTCAAGACACAAATAATTGAATTGTTTGTTCCCTCTTCTATTTAGATTAAAGAAGTATGAACATAGCATGATAAAAATATTACGGACAACTAAGTATTGGGCTTGGAGTCAATATATCCATTTCACATTCTATTATTCAATGGCATTAAGATTTTAGATTTGGCATTTTTGTTGATGGTAAAACTTAAAAAGTAACACAAACATGAATCAAGTGTAGGAGTTTTCATTTTCTATATGATGCAATAGGAGTTTTTATTTTCTTTCCTTGTTTAGGAAAAATATGGAGAAAACACTCGATAAAAACTACAGAAATAATGTGTTTTTGATATGTTTTATGTGGGAATTAATTGTGCTTGTTTGATTGGCCTCGTTAAAATATCATATGAAGATACTAGGTAATCCTCCAAATGATCATAGGATAAGTTTGAGAAACCATAATAACAAGGAAATTGGAGGGTAGAGATAATATTCAACACTTTAACATCGATATTGCACTTCCATGGCTTATTTAATTTATAAATGAATGAATTAGGTCTTTAAGGTCATTTTTGGATCCTTATGCATGTTTCAAAGGCATTTAGGTTGCATATGGACCCTTGTCCCTTTGTTTGTTTGTTTTACTTTTGCCTCTTTAATTTTAAATAAATTAAGAGTAAAGTAGTTTGAGGTTATCTGCATATGGAGAAACCTATTTATGATTTTAATGATTTCTCTCCAAGGGGTCAAATCTAGCTTCATTGTTTGTGTTTCTAAGGGTTCAAACCTTGCTCCATTGTTTGTGTTTCCACTATGATTGTGGGGTAACCATGAGGCCTTCCTCACAATGCTTATTGAGAGTTCACAAGACAAGAAATCAGTAGTGATTGGACAAAAGTATCAATATGGCACAGGTTACACGAATATTTTAGCCCATTTGCAATCAAGCTATAAAATGTTTATTGTAACTAAAATCATTGGAGGTTTCCTTGTGAATGATTTGGGATATGAAAAAAGGTGTGTTTGTTGTAATATGAAAGATCTCTTTGATTTTAGCCACGAAAACAAAACTGAGCTCATTGAAAGCTTGAACAATTCTCTTTGTCTAAGTATGTCGAGAATAACTGCTATGACTATGATTGCAACAGGTACCCAATGGACATTCATAAACATGTACAKTGTTATTATATCTATCATATTTGGTCAATACCACACACACATATATGTTCTACACTAAAAAAAAWTCATGTGAATCATTCATTTTCATCRAGACAAAACATAATGTGTATGTATTTATGCATAATTCTTTTGTGTTTGTGCATCTAGTCTCTGGTGGGTGATGAATCAGATGGGTAATTAGGCATCAGATGAAGCATCATCTCTCTCTCCTCTTTTCTCCGATGATACTGAGGTCTATCCCTTGACCCTTAAACTTTCTCAACACATATTCTTCAATTGAAAAATAAATTGACGTTCAAACCAAAGAACTCTTCTACAACCATGTTCATTCAAAAAAAGAGTAGAACTCCTTGGAATTTGTGATGGATGTACTACAATAAAGAGGACCTCACACTACAAACCTGGTTTAAGCCTTCTTGTACCTAGTGATGCATGTATTGAGCCTAGGATAAACCTACAGTTAGGCTCAAAAACTAAAATCCTTCGGACCTTGAAGTCATTAGTGTTCATTTTCAAATCTTTATGATGAAAAGAGACGAAGAGAGGTAGGTTAGTGGAAAACAAGGTGATGCATGGAGAGAACAAGAAACACCATGAACTCATGGAAAAATGAACTTGTTATAACAAAATTAAAATATAAAACCCCTAAAAGCACTCTGCAACGTCTTTGCAAAAATCATTGCAATCCAATTGGAAGGTGGATTAATGGAAAACTAACCAACCCATGGAGAGAACGAGCAACCCCATGAACTCATGGATAATTGTTTGTGAGTGTAATAAAGGAAAAGAGGATGAAAAATTAGTCACACTATGACCAAATTATGAGGTTCCTCAAGTCATATGTTTTTTTGTTTTTTTGTTTTTAATTTATAAAATTGAAAAAAATTGTAATTATATATATATGAAATTGTGTCTTTATTCAAATCATCATATGTTTTTTTGTTTTTTTTTTTTAATTTATAAAATTGAAAAAAATTGTAATTATATATATATGAAATTGTGTCTTTATTCAAATCAACAAAGAGTGAAATTTCTTATTACTTCTCCTTTTTCCATGTAAACTTTAATTTCATCATAACTTTATAAATTTGAGAAAATTACATTTTATTAAATATTTTTGAAAAAATAAAATCCATTATGTGAAAAAATTATAAATATATAAATATAATTTAAAAAAAACAAAAATTCACCCTCATCTCTTTTATAACACCAAAAAATGTTAACTTAGTTGAACTCTTAGCATTCAATTGAATGTTAAGTGTCCAGAAAAGAGCACGTCAAATACTTATTAACAAATAGCTATCTATTATACATAAATAATTTTGCTAACAAGTAATATGTTATTATAATGTTGCTCATGAAATATGATGCTTATAAAAAATATTTTATTATGTTCTCATGGGCGTACACTTGTATAAACGGAGGGAGGGACAACATGTAGCTATGCATGCATCAAATGCAGGCAGAGTCATCACATACCTGCCGAATGGAGAGGGTGTCGATTGCAGATTCGTCTCGTTCTTCCCATTTGGGACGTATCTGTACCCAAGACTTAAGAGATTTGCCTCTAAAGTATGAGATTTAATGTATCCATTCAAATGGATGAACTTCGGTTTTAAAATGCGGCTTTTCCGAAAGCACAAACTTTTTTATTCAACCCAAGTGGTATTTCTGGCCTTAGGGCCAATTGGAGAATCCACAGACCTTACAATGTGGGTTGTAGGTACATGGATCGAATCCCCGAAAGTAGCTACTCACTTTAAAAGAGTTTTGTATTCTCATGGCTCTTCTTGTATAATATATACACAATGCATATCCCTCCACGAACTGGCGCAACGCAAGGAGTGGTATCTACGTGTTATAGGGCGTCAAAAATGAAAAAATTACATCTGGAGAGTTGTAATTCACTATAAAGATGGAACTGCAAGGATGGTCCTCTAAGAGGGAAACACTCAACAGTAAAATCATGGATAGAGGGACATGGTTTGGCGAAGAGGGGAGGCAAGGCAGTGAAGGTATCCACAAGTGGAGTATAAGTGTGTCCACAGGTGACATACGACATGACTGTTAGAGGATTGAATATAGGATATAGATAAAACGTTAGAAGACATGTGCCAACATTCAAGTGGTTTTCCACAGACGATTAAGCTCCTAGCTCAACCCTTAAAGAACACCTTTGGCCTTAAAAACCACTAGTCAAATGAAAATAATAGTAATCATACTTTGTAATTTTAAATGTAATTTTTTTATGGGTTGTATGTATATTATAAATAAAAAATAAAAATCATAAATGTCAAGTTATATTTTTGTTTTTTAAGGAGTTTTGACAATGTAAAGTTTAAGACTTAGTTGTAGATATCATTAGAAAAGAAGAAATTGTCATAGACCTTGAGGTTTTTGATGAAACTAGGTAACTCTATCAAAACACTATAAAATCCATGAAGAGAGCCCACTTGACTTATAAGGTTTTAGGAACATAAATCTAGCATGTTTGCACCAATTGCTTATTATGTAGGCTAAGCTATCTATAATTGAGATATTCCTAAGGTCGATACAAACACAAAGCTAAAGGAAATTTCTCTACAAGACCACCAAGTATGTGGTTCTTGTTGAGGACATTGAATGCTCACTCTATTTCTCAAACCATGCAAAAAATGTGTAACAGAGTGGATGTTAGAGAATAATTCCTATTGCATAGATCTGAGGATAACATGGATTATGTTACCTTCTCCATATCTTACATAAGAATCCCACCCAGGCATAAAAAATGTTGCTCCAATCATTAAGGTTGTAAACGATACATCACATTGCTCTTGGGCTTGCAATGAGACAAAGGGAAATAAATCTAAGAAGCATTCTCAAATATTTGTCACTTAAAGTATCGTCACATTGATGTCAATGTTTCTAGAAAAAAGGATTCTATAAATAAAGATACTTTAATCAAGAACATAAAATTTATCGTTGATCTTAATGAAGTTTTTTTATCCCAAGCAAAATCATCCCCATAATTTTGTGTGAAATAAAGAAAAAATCTGTGTTATCTTTACAATGAGCTTGAAAAAACTTAAACAAGATCAATGTATTGTTGAAAGATTTACATTCAAGTATTAATTATGTGTTTTTTCTCTAGGTATCAATTGCAATAAAAGGGATGTTGCATGAACAATATACTAAGTGATAGAAAATCTAGTGAACATTCTCAATAACAATATTTAAATATTAGATACCCGATGCTATAACCTTGTTAGATTTGTCAACATGTTAGATGCTTTTAACGAGATGGACAATGTGTACATGAAAAAAGAGAGATGACCTCATTTTCTTGGGTTCAATCAATCTCTATTGCGTTCTCTTCAAAATTGTCATTGCACCACACATTTGTATGAATCCTGCTAATAAGTTTTCAATGCCATTACAATTTACACCCATAACCCATGATGAATTGTTTAGTTTTTTTGTAAATTCAAGAGAGGAGGCAAAGATAAAAAAAATAAATGACATTGTGGTGAGTGTGGGAACTGAACACATTAAGTATGAACATTAAATGTCCTGCCAATTATCATATTGACAAGGATAAAAAATGCACATAATACATGAATTTCAATAGGGATTAAAAAAGATAAGGTGTCCAAGATTCTCTTGGAATCTTATATTAAGTGACACTCAAGATGTTTGATATGCCAATATAATGATAGGATTATATAGGCGAGAGCTTTGTGATAGATTTTATGTTGTGGAAGGGTACACCATATCAAGGAATAGATAAGAACCAACAAGAATAGAGATGAATTTAGTCTTTAGATGTCAAAGACAAGTAATGGGTATTGAATCATGAATCTTTCTCATGATTCACATACATCCTCATATAGTATGAAAGGTATATTACTCACAGAGCATTCAAGAGTTGGAAATGAGTTATTGGGTTGTTGAAAATGAGAACCTTCTTTTGAAATTTTATAATATTTGTTGTCCTTGGTGAATAACAAGTGATTTAAAAAAAAAAACATTTTTTCAAGGGTGTTTTTTGAATTACCCTTATGTATTTGAACCCTTTGGAAAGGTTGGGAAGGGTTCAATTTTGATAGCTGCCTCCAACCATTGTTTAGAGGTGTCTCTTAATAATGAAACAAATTCAATTAACAAACTCAATTTTGGTTTTCTATTTCATTTTGATGTATTCATTTGTAATTGGTTGGAAAATCTGAAATTTTGATAGTTTTAAAAGAAAAAGCTAATTTTTTTTATGATTTTGTCATTTTCTAGTTTGTTTTCACTTGAATTTGATTATAATTTTTTTGTTAAAATTATAATTTTAGATTGTTAAAATAGTTGTTTTTTTTGGATTGTTAAAAAACTATGAAATTTCCATTTTTGTTATTTTGAGATAGTGGAAAAGAGTTCACTTATATAAAGTATTAATATAAAGTTTAGACTACTACTTTTTAAAATGGGTCAAAACACTATATTTTTTATAATTTCCAAATATAAATACAAAATATAAATGAGTGATATAAATTTCAATCAAATATTTTGCCAAAAATGAAAGGAGTTTTATTTAAAGATCAACTTATAATTAGTTTTAGTATTGATTGTCTACAGTTTTTAATTTGCATATATATGAATAAATTTAAAAATGGGAATACATCCCTGTCTAAATTCCTGTAGACATATTATATAGAGAAAGATGGTACTAGGTTTAGAGGGTGCAAAATGATAATCAATTAAAGTAGCAGAGAGTTTTTTTTTTTTTCAAGCATAAAAAAATTGTTTCACTGGTATTTAATTAAGAATCAAGTGAAACTTATATATATATATGGATCAAGGAATTATCATTCCCTTAACAGTTTGTCAATTTTTTTTTTATCTATTTTAAACATGATCCATTGTTCAGCATTTTAATATAACATTTAGTGCTTGCTTAAAAACATATAAAAGAAACATTACATTAATATATACATTTTGAGTAGGTCTAATAAATAAGAACAAAGTAGCATAGAGTTGCAGGGACTAGAATATAAAAAATTAATAAAAAAATTATTTTTGTTTCTTGACTTCCTCAGCAAATTTAAGATTGTTGAAATTGTAAATTTTGTTGTTCAAATTAAATTTTATTGATTTGGTTTATTTAGTAATGATTTCGTGAATAAATATTTATATCTTATAATTTGGAGTGGAAGTCGAAGGATGCTAATCCTAGATTAAAGGCAATATATGCTAAGTGAAGTGTGGCGGTGGTTTGTACCATCGTCATCCTCCACAGGAATAAACGACAATGAAAAAATTAAATTTACACGTGTCCCGTAACCCATGCGACGAAAGTTAAGGCTGGTGGCGCGTGGCAGTTAGCCTACGGGTGGTGCCCTAACTGTAAACGGTGGGGTAGTGCGCTAATATCACAATAACAAGAATCAAAACTGTCTTTTGCTTCCCGTCTGGTGACGTAAGCAGTTGACAGAGTTCACACTATAGAGAAGGCAATGATGTCTTCAAAGACGAGACCATGAGGAGGATACAATATACCACTAGAATGACACCAAGATTTGATAAGGTAGAGCTAAGTTTAATATTTGTATATTCTAGCATATTTTCAGATATTCAATGTAAAATTCAAATATTTATTTTTCAGTTTTAGTTTCATGTTAATATAATCTAATTTTATAATTGCAAGAAATAATATAGTTGGTACTCTTTTCTAATATTGAGTTTTAGATTGTTCCTTAACTTTCTTCTCAATACGTAATAAAAAGTTATTTTTTAAATTATATTCAACTTTCTTGTAAATATGTATAATGATTGAATTAAAAATGTAATACTAACAAATATGATAAATTTTAAATTTATTATTAATGAATATTATAATATAAAGATTAGAGGTGTTAAATTTAAAAATTATTATTGATGAATGTTATAATATAAGGATTAGAGGTGTTAAATTTAAAATTTATTATTATTGAATATTATAATATAAGGATTAGAGGTACAGGGGATCCTATTTGATTTCGAAGGAAAAAGAGAAGTATCCTATGCATGGAGATTCCCCATGCATAGATATTAGAGACCCATAAACTTGAGAGCTCATGGGACTCCCCTTACCTTCATCATCATTTTCGCCTCAGTTTTGTCGTTAATTGCTAGGATTATCTTGCACTACTCTTTCGGGTTGGTGAATTTAAAACCTTTAATTGCTCTCTTTGTGGCCCTTGGCCTTGGAATTCTTCAAGCATTATGTGTTTAATATTATGTTTTTTCTGGTTTGGAGGTATATTGGGCTATACTAGGCTCGAGTGATTTATTCCTATTGGAATGTAGACTTCCTATGTGAATTCATTATACTTGGTGCTCTAAAATTATGGGATGGGATGAGTGGTGGAGTTTTTTTGTTTTGCAATTTTGTGGTTTTCATCTTTTTGACAAAAGATAATTTGTGTTCATCTTTGTGCCACGAGCCTCTCGGAGGCTCCCTAATATTAATCCAACAAATATGGATTATAGATATCAACAAGAATTGAGGAGAGTCTTAAGGATTCAATGTGAGGAAATGATTCAAAGTAATATGAATCAAAGAAACAACAAACAAATTTTGAGGCATAATATTCATCCAACAAATATGGATTACATATATCAACATGTAATGTCCCCCACCTCTTGATGAAGAGGTTTTCAGAGGACTTAGTGGCCTAGGTATCCCCACTAGGCCATAGTCTCACACTAAAGGGAAAAGTCAACCAAACTAAGGTTATATTCTTAAGTTGACTTAATAAAAAGAGGAAAAGGAGTAAAAGGATAACTCAATGAAGAAATAGAAGCGTTGGAAGTTGAGTTAGGGTTAACTCTAGGAGTTAACTTAACTCAACGGGGAAATAGAAGAAAAGTATAAAGAGAAGGCTAGGGCACACCTCTTATTCATTCTGGATTTTGGTATTTTGTTTGTTGATGCTCTTGAGCATACAATTTTGAGGGTTTCGATATTACAAACCCTAGTGAGCAGCTTAGTGGTGAAAGATTCCACTCACCTAGCTCCAAGCTTGGTCTCAGGGATGAAATACTCCACCCACACCATTCTACAGCTATAATCTACCCAGAAGGACTAGCATGGTCGTACCATTTGGATCAGGAGGGTCGTACCAGCTAAGGTTTTCTTGCAGGGGTGCACCAATTGTTGAGGAAGAGTTCGATCCAGCCAAAGGAAGAAGCTTGAGAGTTTTCCAGCAGTAGGGTTTTGCTTGCAAGCCCTTGCTCATCAGTTTGAGGGCTTCTTGGAGGAGTTATCATGTCCCTATCATTTACTGTAGGTTGGCACGATTTCAGGAGGAAGGGTACGACTTGGCGATTCAACAATTCTCAGATCTAGAAGGCTATGGGCTAGATCTAATCTTGAGACTTCTCTCAAGTGCTTGTAGATGCCCGATCTATCATCCGGGAGAGTTTTAGATGATTCAGAGGCCCCATTTAGCTAGGCCGTACTATTGGCTATATTCAGGGTTTCAGGAGGGCCATACCATCCTAGGGTTTCTGCAGTTTGAGGAGGAAGCTTCAGTGATTGAGCTTCATACTTCAGAAGGAGGCTTCCCTTTCCTTGATCTATCATTGAGGAGAGTTTGGCAACATTAGGAGGTCTATATCTTCAGGAGAGACAAACCATTGGCGTCCTTGACTTCAGCAGGCTGTACTAGCAGTCATCAAGGTCGAACTAGTTGCTTGAGGGGAGGCCGAAACCCTGGTCTTGCAGTTGAGCGTTCATCTTCTATTGGTAACCTTTGGGAATCTTGATTTGTATCTCCGACAGCATTTTGTATACAACTCCAGTATTGTCTTGAAGCCATCTACTTCAGATTTGCTTCTCTATTGTATCAGGTGCTTGCTTTCTTATAATAAATTTCAGCTATTTGCTTGTGGTTCCTATCTTGTGTAATGTTGATGGTCTTCATATGATTACAATGATTCTTGTATAAATTTGTGGCTGGATAACTGAATAAACCCTAAGGCCAAAATATTCATGGCCAACCTACATACACAACAAATACTAATCAAATCAGTGGTTAGTTAGTGATTCCAAGAAAAAAAATTGGCTTGGGATCATTACAGTGGTATCAGAGCTTTGATCCTCCACACCTGTGAGGAT
>SNQJ01S0027163.1:0-38308 GCA_010110895.2 Picea sitchensis
TGTTGTATGGAAAAAATCACTTTGCTCTTTATATGAATCCAATATCTAAGAATTATTATGCGTACATTTATAATTACAAATAGCACGGGAAAATCACTTGGCTCTTTATACGATGCTCAATAATGATATGGTTGCAAAAAGCAAACCCACCATGCTTCTCTCTACTCATATGTCATAAGTCTAATATACATCATATAATTAAGATGACCACGTTGTAGCATATTTGTAATTAGCGAAATAAATATTAAAATAACTAAATAGAGTGAATATTATTACCCAAACGTGCATTACATATTCTTCTTTAGATGAGTATTGAACCAATTTTTATTAATAAAGTTTGGATGCTCTTTATCATCATCTTTATATATTTTCAAGTTATTAAATACAATTGTTATAAATAAAAATTCATCATCTCTTTATATATTTTCAAGTTATTACATACAATTGTTATAAATAAAAATTATATATTTTTAAATGTTTAAAATTATCTCAAAAATAAAAGTAAATATATATATATATAGTAAGTAGATATGTATATTGTGTCATGGTATAATTCATTAATAATATATATTTTATTTATATATATATATATATATATATATATATATATATATATAAATATATATATATATATATATATATATATATATATATATATGTTTCTGCTATATATGTTATAAAAGTATGAAACATAATTCAATTTATAAGATTAAAATTATATATTTTACAAAAGTATGAGATATATATATATATATATATATATATATATATATATATATATATATATATATATATATATATATATATATATATATATATATATATATATATGGGGACATAATTCACTTATAAGATTATATATTTTACAAAAGCATGGGGACATAATTCACTTATAAGATTATATATTTTACAAAAGTATGGGGATATAATTCACTTATAAGATTAAAATTATATTAATAATATATACTTTTACTTTACTTTTTATAAAAATATTTTTTATTATTTTTCTTTATTCTTCTACATTGCATGGCACTTTTGAAGGAGTCATAGTAACTAAATGTGAGTCAGAAGGTTAGAGATTGGAATTTTTAGAAGTCACGAATTCCTTATCTGATTTGGAGGTATAAGTTTCATGATGTCTTTTCGTTTCACCTTGAGGGGCTTCAACTACCACGACTTCCTTCAAGGAGGAAAGTCATGTATCCATTTCTTCTACTTTATCTTCTAAGAAATGAGTGGTTCCCCAATTGATGATTTGCTAGTCTTGATTTACCTCATTTTGATCAAGGTCGGTCTCCAAACTTTGTTCCTCTAGAAAATTACATCTCTTTGGTTTTGATTTGGTTCCTTTTTTCCTGAGAGGACACATTCGAGCATGGGGACAAGCAACTTGTAAATGTTCTGGGAGATGTCATATCCTACACTTGAAAAATGTTTCTCATAATCCAAGATTTGTGTGCATTTAAATCCTTCCATGCCAGGATCATTTCATATAAACTATACTTAACAAGGTCTATCTCAATATTGATAAAAGCATATGTGCATGAACCCACTATAGCTTTCTCAAGATCTAATTTTATGAAAGTGTCCAAAGCATTCCTCATATCGTTAAAAACTGATAAATGCCAAAAATGTAATGGCAAATTGGGAAGATGGACCCATATTGGCATTTTAGTGACTAACATAGTGTTATGATCAAATTNTTTCTCAAGATCTAATTTTATGAAAGTGTCCAAAGCATTCCTCATATCGTTAAAAACTGATAAATGCCAAAAATGTAATGGCAAATTGGGAAGATGGACCCATATTGGCATTTTAGTGACTAACATAGTGTTATGATCAAATTCAGGAAACCAATGAGTTATAAAGAGATTCACCCTTCCCCAAAACCAGGAATCCTCATCAAATACTTGCTAATAATTAGCATGATCATAGAACTGGATAATGAAAAATCCATTGGAAAATAAATATATCTTACATTTTTTGGTCTATGTTGAGTGAATCCATTGAAACAATGCTAGTGTAGGAGGCTAATACCCATTAAATCCGTAGACAATCGAATCTTTTTCATATAGTGAATGTATACGGTTTACCTCTACTAATGTGATCTCCACCAATTATGCCTCTTCGTTGTGCTCCACTATATAAACACTATGATTAGGACAATCCTTAAAATTATTTGAATTGGTAGAGTTTCTTTTTACTGCGTCCTTTAGTGAGATAGGTTTGGAAGGTGAAGGCATCCCTGAACCCACAACTCCTCCACATGATCATATCACTAAAATGAGGATGGAATCTTTGCCCGTATTATAGATAGATAATAGAGTTTGATCGTCAAGTTGTTTACCCCCATATATTAAACATATCTCGTCCACAAGAATCCCTCGTGCACACACCGATTTTCACTTTAGATCAAACACTTTGTCTTCATAATTCACCCACAAGTAGATGGTTTTTTCAAAGAGGGACCTAACCATAATCTAAGATTCTTCCTTTCTTGCAAAACACCAAACACCTCATTTGTTGTAATTTCATCAAACACTTTACTTATAGACATTTCGTCAAACACAAACCATGTATCTTGAATATGTTGGCATTGATTGTGTGTATACATTTTGTCAAGCAGATTGCAGGCTTCCTTAATGCTTTGACCAAACACTTTTGTTTGTTTGTTTGTAAAAGATACTTATATAGAGAGAGAATTATTTACATCAATAGATAGAAACACATGAAAAATTCAGAAGGGTATTATACAATGAACATCATATCCTCTTTCGTAGGGATACTAAAACATCTATGAAATCAGAATAAGCAGCCGAAGCTAACAATTTGGCATCTCTAATCAATAATTCCACTTTCACAGGGAGTTGCATAAGTACCTCATCTTAATATAATTGACAGAAAACTGACTGAGAACACTTGCTAGACAAACTTAGTGACTAAATGTTTTTTGACAGGATCTCCTCGACCACAATGCCCTCACTTCAACTCTCAAACTAGAAGACTTTGCTAGTACCCAAACAATATGAATGAACATCCTCGATTGAGTTGATCAAATCCAAAACCAAAGATGAACATGTATTAGCTATAGGTTCTCCCTTCAACCATTGGTTCAACCTCTTGCATATTGTGAACCAAATGGAGATAAGTCAAATCAGTTGCCCCACCCAACATCGACTAAAAGTCTAGCGACAACATTGCTCTTCTCTCTTTCTGTTCTGCAAAATTGTGCCCCAATCTCACCCTATCACACTTAGAAGATTCACCAAAAATAGATGCTAACTCCAAAGACTCATTTCCCATCGCATAATAAAACTCAAATTACCAATAAACTAAGGAGACATATGAAGACTTGGAGGGAAAATCCAATCTCTTTAGTACACTTGAGAAAATTGTTACTAAGACAAACTTTAAACCCTCATCACGTCAATACTCAAGAGGAGATTTTTCATTTGGTAAGGAGCCTTGTACTTGTTGCCATTATCTTTACATAATCCAACCCTATCTAAAATGGCTTACATCTTAACAACCTTAGCTGATGCTTGAAGATAAATCTAATTCCCACTCTACCAAATACCAACTACAAGGGTTCTATTTTGCATTATACTATTACCAACATATTTCTATACAATATAAAATTATAGTTGAATGGTTCAATGATCTTTATTGGATTTGTTTTCATAATTATTTAATCATATCATCAAAATACAACATAATCTCTAACGTGTGAAATCTCTTGTATATAAACGTTGCACATCACTTTCAATATTTATAACACAAGTTGGCAACGATCTTTATTGGATTTGTTTTGATAATTATTTAATTATATAATTAAAATCCAACATAATCTCTAACGTGTGAAGTATCTTTGTATATAAACGTTGCACATCACTTTCAATATTTATAACACAAGTCACAAGAGTATTATTATACCCGCCGCTTGGGTTGGTATATTTATTATTATGAATTATGAATTTTAATAAAAATAAAGAGTCACAATCAAAGTATGACATCAATATATAGGCACCACGTACACAAAATAAAGAATCTCTAAGGTTGATGAATGCCCATATGATTTGAGGTAAAGATTCTCTTAAAGAGATATTTAAGGTAATGATAAGGCTTTGTCTTTCAATTTGTTTTTGTTCTTAATAAGTAATGATCCATGTCTACAAAATAGAGAATCTTTTAGGTTGATCAATGTCCATATGATTGATTTCACGTCATCACTCAGGGGGTTTCTTGTCCCACAAACAAGGGGGTCTCATACATCAAATTTGGTGTACTGGCTTGGCTGTGACCTTAAAAATAGATTATTATTATTATTATAATATGGGCATAAAGACATATTTAAGGTAATAATAAGGCCCGATCTTTCCTTGTTGAGAAATATTGTCCGACTAAGGGTACAAATGTAAATGAACCATTTTCCACATATCTACATCTAGGATTAATGGTCAGAAATTAAACTAACAAAGAAGTCTTATACTAAAAAATTGTCAAATCAAATATAAAATTATTTCTATGATTATGAATAATGGTAGTGAAAAGAATAGGGCGTGCTAATAATGGTAGTAGCCTTGAAGTTGTTAACCAAAGTTCATCCTAATATCTACCATTTTGTATGGGTTAAAAACTCCAAACAACTTACCTTGATAACTTGGAAGTGTTTAATTACAACCTACCTTGATGACTTGGAAGTGTTTAATTACTTTTGTTATTGTCTCTATTGGCACAATGAATTGTGATGCCACTCCACTCAATTAGTCTAACATGATTTTGGGCAATCTATACCATTTTCTTTTATAAGAGAACAATGTAATGGATACTACAACAACAATATGCTTCACAAGGATAATAGGAAATACAAACTCACTTCCACTTCTTCTAATCCTTCTTGATCTATATTTCTTAGTAGACTAACTATTAAACTTGTTAAACTTAATAAACTTATGGCATTCACTGTTGTGTGACAAATCAAGAAGCATAAGAAAAGGAAATTTCCTCCCTATGGTATTCGACATCTCATTAATTCATACATAGATGTCTTTGAAGAACTTGAGTGTTTACCTCCCCTTAGAGTTATCCAATGCTCTATTCATTTAATTACCAATTCTTATATGTCCAATTATTTGAAGTGGAAATAATGGATGATAAACATATGCACGAGAAGCAATGCTAACAAATTTTTAGGAAAAACATAAATAAAACAATGACACATTGACAGTTTACAAAAGATTTACCCCAAAAACTTGAAATGGGGAAACCAACACAACAAGCATGTCTTTTTTATTGTATTAACTCAATTGTTCACAATACAAATAGATATTTTGTAACATTTCTTAACCCTAATCTATTAAATAATATTACAATACAATGGGTATATAAAACTATGGGCAAAAAACCACTCCAACAGACCCAAAATATATCATGTTGGGATGCACAATCTCCCTACATGCAAATGATACAACACATATCCAACAATATCCTACTTGTTGAATACTTTGCATAGGGGTCTGTGCATACATAAAATCAATAGCACGAGGCAACTATGCCCATTGATTCCTCGTACCAAGAAAACCACTGATAGATTTTATCAACGAGTCTACAACAATGTTCAAGTATCAACTTTTTCCAGCAACACCTCGCTGTCTTCAATCATGTCTCTAACAAAATGATATTGTACCTCAATATGCTCATCATAGGATAATAAGTAGGATTCTTTACCCAACAGATTGCACTTTGATTGTGACAATATATCCTTACAACTTTATGTAAGAATACAACCCAGTGTGAGAACAACCTCTACAACCATACAAGTTCCTTACACACATAGGTGGCTACCATGTACTCAACTTCTATACTTGAGAGTGCAACAACAACTTGCCTCTTACTCATTAGTTGTCTACTCCACCAAAAAAAAATTAAACACATAACCACTTGTAGGTCTTTGATGAATATATCTCCAACCAAGTATGCATCAACAAAACCTTGTACATCTACTACTCTATTCACTCCAGGTCTTCCTTCACAACAAATCACATAATTTGAAGTGCCACACAAATATTTGAAGATCCTCTTTCGTAGTCCAATGTTCCTTCTTTGGGTTTGGCATATATCTGCTTAGAACTCTCACTAGAAGTGCAATTTCTAGTCTAGTATAAACCATGACATAAAATATACCACCAACAATACTTACATAAGGAATATGAGCATGTCCTCTTCATCCTCTTATGCCTTGGGAAATTATTTTATAGATAACTTTGAGTTGATAGGAATGAGAGTATTTATAGGCTTACATTCCCACATTTTAAACCTCTATAATATTGTCTTAATATATTTTATCTGATTCAACCACGGTTTCTTGTTTAAACATTCTTGTTTGATTTCCATGCCCAAAATAAAATTTGCAGCACCAAGATCCTTCATGTCAAATTGATAGGATAATTAAGATTTAACAACATTGATGATTTCCTTGCTATTTCCAATTTGTTGGCACCCAATTTTTAGGTTAATCTCACGTGTGCGCACAAACAAAGTTGTGCGCGCTCATTCCAAGTTTTGTGCGTGTTCATTCCCAGTTTTTTGCACGCTCATTCCAAGTTTTGTACGTGCCCATTCCAGTTTTTTCGCGTGCCTAAGCTAATGTGTGGAGAATAACATGAAGTGTGTGCTGGACCGAGTTTTGACATTGGGCACCAAGCTTGAAGTCTACCAAGTGCACGTGCGCCGGAATCAAGAAAGGAATTATCAGGAAATCTTCTCGAATGATTACTGCCAACAACACAAGGGAACGTGGAGCTAACAGAAGATGAGCTGGAAAGACAATTAAGATTGCCTTGATTCCATAAGGCTATGTGGATTGCAGGCAGATACAAGAAGTGTGTGAATTAGTTTGTTAGTAGAGTGAGTGGAACAAAACAGAATGAGATAGAGCTACTGAGAAGATAAAGCTATAAAAGGAAGCAATGACATCGGAAATAGAGTTATAGAGATAGACACTCACTTAGAGGATTCATTAAGTTGTTTGTTGTATGTCGATCTCACTCTGAGCCTTTGTAATGCTGCTAGATATAAGTTTGAGTTTATCATATGTTTGATATCTAAAAGGATGCGCATAACGCAATATGTTGTAACTTTGGGAAATTATCTAAATAGGACCTAAGTTTATGTTGTTGTTGAATATAGTTTGCTTAATGTATGCTTGTGTTCTATGGAATGGAAGGAATAATAAAGTTGCAGCAGTTCTGATCTATCATGTGTCATTCGTTTGTTATTTAGATATGTGTTTGTATTGTTCTACTTATTGATCAATAGTAAGTTGATGTTAATAGAGTGCATGAATGCTATCCCAAATGGATCCCCGTGTATTTATCCCTTCATCCCTATCACAAGACCATATGGTCTATGTGATCCTCATTATGTCTCGGGCGAGACCTTCTTTGGCCTTCGATGAAGATTGATATGTTGATGCTTTGGGGTTTTTGTTGGTCATCTCTGGATGAACTTTGGCTCTAAACCGCCCAGTGTCAATAAGGACGCGTGCAAGCGTGAAAGGATCCCAACAAATGGCTTTGTTGTTACAAATCAATGGAGTTAATAAAGTACAAATTAATGCTTACCTAGTCTAACTAACAACTCTAAGCTTATACATAAGGTTATCATTGTTTGTACCTTATCGAAACCATAATGGTAATCATAGTATCATAGAACACTAGTTGATTGAAATTAAGCTAAATAAATATGTCGATTTCATGCTTACTAATGGCATAAATACATATACACTCTTTCCATAATAAGGATAAAGCACGTGTATTGTTACCAAGCTCATTACCGTGAATATAGAGGTTGTGGACAAAAGCATAGCTCTGTTATACATTATGTTATAGTGCATTCATGTATACTTACCCTTGGATCACTAGTACAAATCACTTTGTTTGATCTACTAATATGGGTGCAACTTAATCACGGGAATAGAGCTTACCACTAACTATTCTAATACTAGTCATTAGTTTCAACATGAGTGGAAAGGAAAGTATCCAATATGTATAGCTTAAACCATTGATCTAGTAGTGCTTAGTCAACCTTCATCAATACTAGGCTCAATATAACTATGGTGTTATATCTACATGGTACTAGACTAACACTTCATTAGGGGAATCACTAATATGTCGTATTAGAGCTATCAACTAGTTACAATAATAATAACTACCTAGGGGCATCACTATTGTTACCATTACTAATATTTAACTATGGTTTCATCATATTTAACATAAGCTATTTCCCTAATATGTATTGAATTGAATATAAGTTGTAATACTACTAAGAAGCTACAAGATGACGAAGGCAAGAGATGAGGTGGTATCTATCTCGAGAGGAAATTCAAGACTGACTAACTGCAAAGGAGCATGAGTTTTTATTGCAAGAAACTCAGGGGTTGATGGTGAATGTGAAGAGATGGAACGATAAATATCTTTATACTAATATGCATGAGATGTTCCTTGTTGAATTCCCAAGTTTGTTGTATGAATGGCTCAAAAGGAAAATTGCTAGCAATTCTACTATGTGGCCTTTAGAACCAATGGTTTGGGATTAAGCCACGCTTGATAGATTGAAGATGTTGGATAATAAGTGGACTTGGGCCATTGAATTTTGGTTTTCTTGAGTAAAAGAGGGCTATATTATTGAATTTTCTATGGAATACATTGATTATTTCAATGAGGCTAAAATAAAGTTTGCAGAAGGTCCAAGAAAATGAATGCTAGAAGAGATTCCACTCTGGATAAAGATGTTGTTCATAGAGAAAGTGATGATGCGCATAGAGCCTGACAAAATAATTGTGTAAAATCCCCTAGTGTTTTTGGGGGAGGGGGGTTGCAAAGATGGGGGAAATTGAGAGAGGAAATGGATCAATTGAGGAGGATTCATAAATTGTTGATATTAGGTGAGGAATGGCATGGACCCAGAAGAGGAGAGGGGAGAGAGAGAGCTGAAAGATTTGCAAGAAGAGTTGAGATAAGAAGGAAAGCATAGAAGAGAGGTGAAAAACAAAGAGAAAGGGGCACGCGGGGAGAGGTCAGGAATGGGATGAAGAGAAAAGAGATCACACCGGAAGGAAGTGTAGAAGAATGCGCTCTGCTAGAGTTAGTGAAGCACACACACCAATAGGCCCTGGAAGAGGCGTGGTGTCGAGAATAGGGAATCCAATGGGGATACTGGTAGTAGTAGTAGTGGTACGAGAGGCCCAAGTGATGAAGTCTGAACCCCTTGGTTATTTCAAAGTGCCACAACCTCGAAATAAGATAAGGTGCATAGTAAAGGTGCAAGAGAAAGGAAGGAAGATGAAGGATCCATTAGTGGTGGGGGAGAAGAATTGGCGATTGTAGATGGTATTGCATGGATGCAAGTAGGAAATTCTATGGATACCCTCATGTTGGCCCTTGTTTATGGAAGAAGGAGAAAATCAAGGAAGAAAAGGTGAAATGCGCACTTCGCGGAAGACACAGTGACTGATACTGGGTCGAAGTGAGAAAAAGAGCGGAAAAGATGGAGCGAAGCCCGAGAAAGCAAGCCGTTGGATGAGAGGATCGATGATGACAGATAAGAAAGGAATATGGATCGAGGACAACTCAGAAAGAGGAAAAAGCCACCACTAGATGCTTTGGAGCACTGCGCGAGAAGAAAGGAAAGACAGGCCGGTGAAGCCCTGAAAACACGGATCAAGTTGACCTAGGGTTTTAGACACCTAGGGTTTTGGTAACGATGGTTTTGGACACTTAGGTTTCGACCTAATCTTGTCAGTGGGATATTGTAATGTATAAATAAAGGTCTAAAGGGCTTGGGTTGGGTTGGTACGATATTGTTGTTGAGCTAGTTCCACTGTTGTTGTGAAATATTGGTACATTGTGAGAGAAAAGTGCTGAGAGAGAGAGCCTTCTGGTATTGTAAGATCTTCAACTGTGTGTGAAGATCAACCCTGCAGCTGGGTGCGCAGGGAGGGGAGAGAAAGAGAGGAGAAGAGAAGATCTGCTAGCTAAGAGCACAGACAAGAACTATATGCTTTACATCAATATAATATAGCACAGTTCTGTGGACGTATCCGTAGAGAGAGGGTGAACCACGTATATCTTGTGTTGTGTGTGATTGATATGTTGTGATTATCATTGATATACTGTGATTGCATTACTTCTTTAGATATGATAAGTAGATGTGCATAATAGATCTAAGTTGATAAGTGATATATGAATGCTGTACTACTCCTATGTTAGATCCACTTGATATTCCCCTTGGTTGTAGACATATCTATCCTACAACCCCCTCATAAATGCTTTGGGTGAGACTGCATATGCTTCACAGGTGTTGCCGAAAGGGCTAGTAGTTAGGGCTTGTTGGTGTGCTCTTGGAGATGAACCCTGGGTCTGCCCTTGTGCCAACACCTCACAAGAAATGTCAGAAGGAGATGGACTTACCCCCCCTTTGAACCACCCCTCTTGTGCATTTCTAATCAGGAAGAAATAACATCAGATAGTGAACTATTGGAGTAGGAGAAAGCGCAGAAGAAGACATAAGAGAATGGATGAGTAAAGAAGAAGGTGAATCTAGTGCCACTTCACCAAGAGGGGTATCAGTAGCAAGGAGTTTGACAACCGTCAGTCAAATCAAAGGAGTTGGTTTGAGAGTGATGATGACGAATCATTATAGCACCTTGAGGCTACCCGTGTTCCACGGATTGGGTAAAGATGATGTGGAACAACATTGGTTCATGTGTGAAGCAATATTGTATATGAAGAGGATCACAGACGAATCAACAAATATTGTGTAGTTGGAAACCACATTTAGGGACAAAGCCTTGACATGGTACATGAAGTACAAGGCCACTACACTAGCGGGACATATGAGGTTTGTGATGGATATCAAGAGTGATTTGCTAAAGGAATTTGAAAATCCCAAGTCCAAATCTCGATGTATTACTGAGATCAAGGAGATTAAGCAACAATAAGGAGAAATCATGTGAGATTATGACCAACGGTTTAATATTTTATTGGATAGGCTGACATTCCAAATCTAGGACGTTCAACACAAAGAGTGGTTTATTATAGGGTTGCTTCTCGATATCCGAGTTCCTCTCACCCAACAGAAGTTGATGAATCAAGCAGAGATGATAGATATTGCACTGCGACTAGAAGTTATTCCAGGAGGGGCAAAGACATTGGCAGGATTGGCGTAAGTGTAGTCACAATTGACGAACCTGACAATGTAGTTGCAAGATATGGAAAAGATGAAAGTTATGTGTGAGCAAGTTTGGTGTACCACATGTTTTGCTGAGGGGCATCACATGGATGAATGCCATGTACTTCCAAATTATGTGGCAACGGGCACGCCAAGTCTACCAACTGGAGAAACATAATGGTGCGAGATATGTCGATAGTGGGGCCATGTACCACCCCGCTTCCCAACTTTGCAGAAGTATCAAAAGACACATTATACTCCATTCTATGAGTTTTGTAAATCCATGGGACATGATGTCAATAATTGTCGTTCACTCCAGCTGATGTAAGACAATACTCGTGATGCCCTCCGAGTACAAGAAGAATATAAGGGTGGTAATCATGGCAGTACTGAAAGAGGTGAATACTAAGGAGGTCCTAGAGGTGTATATAGGCACGATCGTGGCCATAGATATGGCAGAGGTGGAGAAAGAGCCCCCATTTGTTTCAATTATGGAGAAATTGGTCATGTATCAAGGTTTTGTACCAAACTGCGTATTCTTTTTGCATACTAATATAGTCTTAAACATGTCACAGAGGATTTTCCTGACTTAGTGAAGAAGTGGGAAGAAAAGAAGATGGATTGAAATATGGTGCATGTGGAGCTGCGCAAAAATAGGAAGAAGGATGAAGAATCGATGTTTGGGTGGTAACCCAAGGAGGAGAAAAAATAGGAATGACTTCAAGTAGGCTGAGAGCTCGGGTCAGAATCTAGAGGGGAAGATCATAAAGGCAACACAACCCCCTCCTAATTTTGATGTTGCCTAGCAAAAGCAGTTCTTGTGTGACACACAGAGAGATGTTGAAGAAGAAAGAGAGCACAAAGAGTTGCAACACGCAACACATAGATCACTCGAGGAGGCTCAGATCCTTGAAGAAGTGAAACGAGAGACATAGAGGTCACTGGAGGAGAAAAATATAGGAAGAAGTACATCGAGTGACACATAGGTCACTAGAGAAGGCTCACGCTCGGGAAGAGCTATAGTGTGCGACACAATTGTATTTGGAAGAAGCTCGCATGCACAAGGAATTGTAGCGCACGACACAAAGGTTGATGGAATAAGAATGCATGTAGGAAGAGTTGCGACAAATATAGAAAAGAGCAATTGAGGAGCATTAACTTGAAGATTTGAAGCACATAGTGCGTCAAGAAGCATTGCGTGACTTAGGTCGTGAGACAGACACATATGATCAATTAAGTAATTTCTTACTTTGATGTTTGAGATTGCTTAATGATCTTGATGATGCAAAGTAGTTAATGCATATGCTAACCACTTATATGGGAAAGGATATGACAAGGAGGACTATCAACTCCCCTAATAGAAAGAGATCTATGCCAAGTTAGTAAGAAAAAGCGCACGGGGCATGAATTCAAGATGACAATAGAGCTTGGTGGCTATGACATGGATGGATTCATGTTGGATTTGGGTTCCAATATGAATATTCTACCAAAGAAGTCCTGGGAGGTGATGTGTAAACCATAATTGGTTTGGTCACACATCTAGCTGCAATTATAAAACCAATACAAGATCTACCCCATAGGCCGACTAGAGCAGGTGGAAGTAAATATAGAAGGGGTAAAAAAAAGGTTGACTTTGAGGTCATAGATATTATGGATGACTTTGACCCATACCCTACACTATTGGGCATTGACTGGGCCTTTGATAATAATGCAGTGTTTAACTTGAAGAAGAGGCAAATGTCATTTGAAACTAATACCCTACGCGTGGTCACACCTCTATATACGTATGGAGGAGACATATACAATGAGACAGAGGATGAATATGCACAAAGCTCGACTATTGAAAACATTTATAAGATCACGGGGCACATGGAGGATTACATCAACGCCACTACAAATGGAGAATTAAGCTGGAGAAGTGTCAATTCTTATGACATGGATTTTGATAATTCCATGGATAGGTGGAAAAACAAGTTGTACTTGTAGATGTGCGAGTGAAATGAAAGCAATGCACTGGATAGGAGCAAAGCTATGTGATGCCCCACAATTTGATGGGACAGGGCCGGTAGAGGCATTCCTCATGCAGATGGAAAAGGCCATCCTTGCAAAACAAGGATTCAGGCCATGGATGTAGTGTTCTAAGGGACACATGTGTGGCGGTGGGAGACACATTGCATGAACATTCAAAGTTGGGCGTAGATAGCTAAGTTGATAAAGGTTCGGTTCCAACCCATCGTTGATTTCAAACTGGATGACCGATACAAGGGTATTGAGGATCCTTGAGAACACATTTCTTTTTGTGAGAGGTGTTGGACTTCTAAGAATATCCCTCGAGCCCAATGGTTCATTCGTTTTGTCCATGCTATGGATATGGTCCCTAGAAGATGGTACATTCAAGAGGAGCTCAGGAGACAAACAATCAAATGGACCTAGGTGAGCTCCCAATTTTGTTTAACATTCAACTTCACAACAACATATCTGGCTCAAAGAGAGGCTCTTCTCTGAATTAAATATTTTATTTTTCATTGACAACAAAAGAAAGCCACACCCAGGGTGGTCTGCTTGTATCATCATTCGGTGGAAAAATTGAGAAAGGTAGTAAATTTTTGGAAGATCGATATTGATAATGTTGATGATGATGACCCATGTGGCATGCATATCAAATAATCTGAAGGAGAGCAGACAATGAAGGGTAAGGCGATAGAGATGGCCACACCAGACTATAATGGCCCGATTAAAACCAAGAAACATAATATTGGCACTAAGAAAGCACCCAATATGGCCATCATTGAAGATTATTGGGATTAGGAGACTGTCTGATGACCAAACTAGTCAATTACCCACACTTGGATGAATTCTGAATCTTTTCTCACATATACAAACTCTCGAGCTACTCTAAACACCTTCCAATCAAAGCCCAAGATCTTTCCTTGCAGAGAATTCTAAATCTCTGTTTTTTCCAATAGTTCGTGAATGAAAATTAGAACAAATTTTATACTTAAACTCTTTTAGATCTAGTGCTAGCTCCTTTGATATTTCTCATATCTAATTCGATTTGAAACAAGGCTCAACATCTTCTAATTCGCTAGCATACATTACAGGCCAATTTGCCAAGTTGGCTCAACATTGATCTCCTTTATACAGTTGGTCATATATTCAAACCAAGCCCTTGACCCAAACCTCAACAATGGCTTGAGGTGCTTAACTCAACGAACAAACATTCCTTTGGTGTTGTTCCCTTAACTTCCATATGACCACACACTATCAAATTAGGCCACTGGTTCATGGTTTATCACCTTCAACAAGTGGTATTTATGTATAAAGTGGTGGGGGTGATCCAGGTGGATATTGGTGGCCACCCACCTATTCCACATTCCAACTGGCTAATCTTGACATTTTTCAGTTCAACACATTTCTCTATAATGGGGACATTTCTTTTTAATTGTGGATTTTTGCACTTACGAGGGTGTCCTAAAGCCCTACACAGGATCTAGGTGGATATTCGTGGCCATCCACCTATTCCAACTAGCTTATTTTGGATTTTTTCATGTCAGTACATCTTTCTGTACTTCCACAGTTGTTTTGGGGCTCTAAAAAATGTTTTATTGGCTTGCCACAGTCAAATTGTAGATGAAGTCACAATTTGATAGAATAATGCATAGTTCTCTAAAAACCCTTTCCAATGGGCTATCACATGCCTAAAACGAAGATCCTATTGAAAATTTATGACTCCGGGAAGTTAATGTTCCAACTTACCCCAACGGGGCCCACATGAATTTTGGCACTTCATCTCATAGGGTTAGGTTTTTGGATGTCTAGGGTTTTAGCATTCATGTTTTTCATAAAAAGGATTTCAGAGCCTCATTGTAATCATCTTCTAGCGAATGAGCATAGCCGTTACATCTCTTCTCAGAGATAAAGCTTCCACAATTCTAGCGAGTCTTTCACTTTATGTTTTTACAGTCTCTGTACATTTATTTCATTAATAGAAATCATGTATTGTTGTATTTCTCTATTTTTGGAAATCTTTATGTGTATTTCATTGTAATATATCTGCTTTCATTTCGTTCCAAAAATAATTCGGATCAGTGGTATCGGAGTAGGATGCTCTTGATCATTTTTCAGTGCATGTCCCCGATAAGGTCCGAGTATAACAAGTTGGGTCTCGAGCTTGTCTCTCTTGAGGGAAATCACTCTCGCACACCCAAGAAACCCTCTATGGTGCCAGAAAAGAAAAACAATGGAGCGACAAATTCTATTAACCTATTGCTTGAGCAAGCTCTCGTGTGACAGAGGGAAGAAATGATGGAGAATTTTTCCCACATCCTTCAATGCCTGCCGATAACAACAAACACACCTTCATCAATAGACCACTTTGGAGGAACCTCTCCCTTCAAGGTACAAGTTAATTTGATATTCCCGTATTTGAAGGTCAGAGAGATGTAGATGCCTTAGAAAAATGGTTAAATCTACTAGGAGGTTATTTCCATGGTCACAATTTTTCTGATAGGGAAAATATCACCTTCGCACTCCTCAAGGCTCTCCCCCATGTCAAACATTGGTGGGAAAATTATTGGGAGAAAAGTTCCACATAGGAATCTGGAATATACGAGACCGAGCCCACTTAGGATTTTTTTGTGGATGCGATCAAGGAACAATACTACCCTATTGATAACTATGAAGACCAATACATGAGATGGACCACACTACACAAAGAGAAGAGACAAACAGTGCCAGAGTTCACAAATACTTTCCATACCTTGCACACCAAGTTGGGTATCAAAGACTCTGAGCAACATATGGAAATACCATGGGGCTCTGCATAGGTACATCCAAACCGAAATGGATTTCCTAAACATCTCATCATTCGGAGCTGCCTATCGATATGTTGTGAAAATTGAGTAGAAATTTAGGTACCAGAACAAATGAGAGTTCAGGTCTACAAATCCGCAACAACCAAATCATGGTAAAGATGACCCTAACCAACAGTCTCCTGACAACCAGTCCAAGACATAGGAAAATAAGGGTAAAGGAAAGACGAAGAATGACACTGGTAAGTGGTGCAACTTCCACAAAATCCCTTGCAAAACACCGATGAATGTCACTCGAAACAGTCATTGGTGGTCGAGGTCAAAGACAAGGAGCTGAACCCTGATTCTAAATCTGATCCAAAAAATATTGAAAACAGACAGATCATTGATGCAAACCCCACTTCTACAGATGCAACCGCAACAATTCAACCAGAAGAATCGGTAGATCCTAAAGAGGGGGAGCACATCTTCCATTCACAGATGTGGGTGAAGGGGACCCTGTTTCATTTTATTGTTGATTGCGATAGCCAAAAGAACCTCATCTCACCTGAGGTCGTCAAACAATTGGGGTTGTCAATAACACTACACCCGCAACCATACAACATCAGGTGGCTTCATTAGGGATGAGATCTCTGTGTCAGCCAACAATGCCAGTAATCCTATGGAATCCAACCCTTCAAGGATGAGGTAGTGTGTGATGTTTCCCGTCTTGATGTATGTGATGTTGTTTTGGGCCAACCATATATGTGGAAATTTCATGTTGTTTATTAGTCTCCGATCCGTAGTGCCAATATTACTCTAGGGGGTCAACTCTATAGGATACACTAGAGGTAGTTCTGACTAATGTTCCACAAAAAAAGTGTTGCAAGGTATCAATCATACTGAAAAATTCATCCTCTTCACAGTCTGTTCAAAGGATGCACATAAGGTCACTACAACCACTGCAACCTCAACACCTTCTATCTAGCTGAAGCAGATTGTAGAAGAGAAAGAAAATATTATTTCTTCACCTACGATGGTGCCTACACAATTCCCCATCAATCCCAGAGACAACTAGTTTGTGGAACAAATTCAACCCCGCCAACAATAGGTTCGTGACAACCTTCCACAGGCCAAGAAATGCAAATTCTCCAACAAGGCACACAACTCACCAAGATTCAGATTCAGAAAACAATTTTCCATCTTCTTCGAGCACTCAATGGAATGGAGACCATTGCTTCCTAATGGAGGCATATTGATCCAGGTAGATATTGGTAGCCACCCTACTGTTCCACATTCCAACTGACTCATCTTGACATTTTTCAGTTCAACACATTTCTCTATAATGGGGAAATTTCTTTTTAATTGTGGATTCTGCACTTACGAGGGTGCCCTAAAGCCCTACACAGGATCTAGGTGGATATTGGTTGCCACTGTTAATATTAAGGTACCTTCGGGAGGTATGAACCTCTATTGTGACCTTTGACAAGATTAGAATGTTCCGGAAGGAAGCAAAGAAATGAAGGAAACCCTAGACAAGATGTCGACTGACAATAGATAATTAATATGAATTAATTAGTACCCAGAATGAGAATTCGGCCCCAGTAAGTCTGCCAGAATCACTATAAATATAGGGCGCCAATCTCTCATTTGACGCACCTCTTAGAATTGTAGAGAGCAACTTCTGTGCTCTGTAGTCCAATAGTTTTGTGCACAAGTCCTGGGGAAGGTGCTGCGCCAGTTTTTAGGTGAGACTATATGATCATCTTGGTTACTTCTTTCTTGGTGCATTAGCCTCTCTTGGTTATTGGATTGCTACCAAGATTCTTTTCTCTGTCAAGGTCAAGGTGCTCAGAGGGTGGATTCGGCCTATGGTTGGGTGACAAGGGTATTGTCAACGGTAAAACAAGCACAATCTTTCATGTTCTAACAAGTTATGGGCCCACACTTCCTTCATTCAGTCTAACTGCTCAATCTTTCATATTCTAATAGGTTATGGGCCCACACCTCCTTCATTCCGTCTAACCGTTGGAAGGAAACATAGCCATTAGGATATTGAGCTCGATGAGGAACTTCCGCTAGGGTTACTAGCATGAGAAACTTCCAAGACACTGCCACTAGGGTTACTAGCAGAAGTAGTTGCAGAAACCCTAATATCAGATTCGACACCTTGTGATGGAGCATCTCTCTCAAAGAGAAGATATTCAGATGCGCCCTAACTCAACGCACCTTTTGGCTCTCTCAGAAGAAATAAAAAGTGACGTTGAAGTTTTGGATCAAGGCATGTCCAGTTACCAGTCAACCGAAGACATGAGTGAAACAATCAATCTTCTACACTACTCAACACTCATTGGAATGATTGAATATGACATGTGGATAATCGATAGCGGAGCTTCTAGGCACATGATGGGAGATCAAGACAAACTCTCAAATCTAAATGAGAAGAAGACCTCGTACAAGGTAGAGCTTGGAGACAAAACCACTTACCTCGTGGAAGGATTTGGACAAGCCTCCATCAAAATGAAAATAGGTAACTATGTTCACTTAAGCAATGTTTTATATGTATCTGGTTTAGAAAATAATCTTGCATCAATATCTTGCCTAGAAGACAAGGGAAACATAATAGATTTCGTGGATGGAAAGGTGTTATCATGGCATAAAGACTCTAGCATAGAGAATTCTAGGGTTATTGGAAGTCGTGAAGGAAATCTGTATAGACTACTAGAACAAAATGAAGAAGCTCTTGTACACAACGAAGTCAACCCCAATGAGATTTGGCATAGAAGGTATGCTCACATTAACTGTCAATCATTACCCTTTCTCAAAAGGATGGTTGAAGGAATACCAGAGTTGCAGTCTACACATGAAGGAATCTGCAAAGGATGTGTTCTTGGGAAGAATATCAAGAAACCATTCCCAAGCAACAACAACAGATCTAAAGAGATTCTATATATGATACACTCAGATGTTTGTGGTCCGATGCCAGTAAAATCTCTAGGAGGATCTTCTTACTACGTAATCTTCATAGATGACTATTCAAGAAAGACTTGGCTATATCTACTAAAGACAAAAGATGAAGTATTCAACAAGTTTCAAGAGTTCAAAGTAGAGATAGAAAACCTTACGAATAAGAAGATCGAGACGTTAAGAATAGATAATGGAGGAGAATACACATCAAAGGAATTCGTTGCATTCTGTAAATCGGCAGGGATTAGGAGGGAGCTGACTGTTCCTCATAATCCTCAACAAAATGGTGTAGTAGAAAGAAAGAACAGATCCATTGAAGAGACCGTAAAAGACTTACTAAATGATCAAGGTCTATCCATGTTCTTATGGGGAGAAGCAGCAATGACAACAATATATGTACAGAACAGAAGCCCTCATCGTATATTGAAGGACATGACACCAGAAGAAGCCTTCTCAGGTAAGAAACCTAACATGGAAAACCTAAGAATATTTGGATGTCCTGTTTACTCTCACATTCCCAAGGATAAAAGGAATAAAGTAGAACTCTCAGGAAAGAAGGGGATATTCATGGGATACAATGATTCATCCAAAGGTTATAAAATATATATTTCAGAACAACACAAGATTGAAGTCAGTAGAGATGTAACATTCAATGAAAGGATGGCCTTCAAGAAATCCATTGAAGAAGAAGAGATTGAAGATCCTAATGAAGAAAGCACATAAAACGAAAATGACGAAAAGGAACAACCTGATCATCCTATGGAACCATGTGAAAACATTGATTCAGATATCGTACCTAAAACCAAGAAACAACTAGCTTGGCTTGAAGCCACATTACAAGATGTAGAAAGACTCAAGGTTCCAGAAGGAACATTCATAAAGAGTAAAAGACCTAAAAGATTCTCAAGCTATGCCACATACATGACAAAGCTTCTAGATGAAGAACCTACCACATTTGAAGAAGCCATGCAAAAGGGACAATGGAAAGAAGCTATGGCGGAAGAACATCAATCCATTATGAAGAACGAAGTATGGGAAATCGTACCAAGGCCTAAAGAGAAATCAATGGTAACTTCAAAATGGGTATATAAGATCAAACATGCAACAGACGGAAGCGTGGATAAATACAAGGCAAAATACGTAATAAAGATCCTTCAGAAGTTTGGAATGATGGATTGTAAGTCCATGGACACTCCGATGAATACAGATATAAGAAAAGTAAAGGATCCATATTCTGATCCAGTAGATCCATCTCTATATCCACAACTAATTGGGTCATTGATGTATTTGGTAAATACTTGACCAAACATTTGTTTTGCCATGAATGCACTAAGCCAGTTCCAAGTGGAACCGAGACATGAGCATTGGATAGCTGCAAATCATGTATTAGGATATATTCGTGGAACAATAAACTATGGTTTGAGATATACCGCATCCAGCGATATACAACTTCATGGATTCACAGACTTAGATTGGGAAGGAAGTGAAGAAGATAGAAATAACACTTCAGGCATGTGTTTCAGCTTGGGCTCCGCTATGATATCTTGGGGCAGCAGGAAACAAAAGTCTGTCGCACTCAGTACAACAAAAGTAGAGTATATCGTAACATGTGAAGCATGCAGAGAAGAAATATGTCTAAGGAAGTTAATCTCCGATTTATTTGATCAGATTCCAGAATCGACCATAATATATTGTGATAATCAGAGTTGTATAATATTATCAGAACATCCCGTGTTTCATGAGAGGTCGAAACACATTGAGATCAAATACTATTTCATTCAAGATAAAGTCCAGGAAGGATAGGTAAAGCTCGAGTATATCCCCACAGATTAGCAGACAACAAATATCTTGACAAAGCCTCTATCCAGAATAAAGTTTGCATATTTCTGAGAGAATATGGGGATCGTGGAAATAACTCCCTTAGATGAAAGGGAAGAAATGACTCTCCAGGTTGGGAGGGACCACTGAAAATATTATTGAAGACATTTATTTTTGAGAGTGAAAAATAGTCCAGCTCGGGTAGATTCTTTCCTGTTCGGAAAGTGGATTGAGATTTCTGACGGACAACGATTTCCCATTGTGGTTTACATGGGAAATTAGTCCAGATTGATGATGTATCATAGACAACAACTTCCCATTGTGGTTAACATGGGGAGTGGTCTAGGGAAGTCTCTCTTCTTGAGGGTTACTCAAGAAGACTGGCCCGCCTCACCGGACAACAATTTCTCATTGTGGTTAACATGAGGAATGGTCCGTTTTGGAGGTTGATACAGGACAATATTTTCCTCTTGTGGTTAACAGAGGAAATGGTCTAGACAGTCATTCCTTAGGGTTTATACATTCTCTCTAGGGTGCACTTTGATTAGTGTAGGATGAATGGCTCAGGGTGGGGAATGGTCCAGGCTCAACAATTAGGGACAAGCATTCCTTAGGGTTTATGCATTCTCTCCAGGGTGCACTTTGATTAGTGTAGGAAGGATGGCCTAGGGTGAGGAATGGTCCAGGTTCAGAAGACAAGACAATTATTCTTCCTTGCTTGAGAAGAATGGTCCAAATATCTCATTTTTCTACTCCGAGGGCAAATATTATTTCATATCTCACAGACGTGAGTGAAAGATTGGCCTAGATGATTCAGTTTACTTTTAACAATATTTTCTGTGCAGGGTGACATCAGATGATTGTTATGGAGACTGCCCATCTCCAGACAATAGAATTATGCTACTGTGGTGGATATGTTCCACTGTTTGTGACTATATGTCACTGATCAAGTACTTGTATGCTAGTTGGCGTGGTAGTAAACCATTGGAGTGTAGTTATGTACTACCATGGATAAAAACAATTGTGTTCTATCAATTGATGTTGTGCCAGTTGTCATGGAGAATTATTCAGTTGGATAATAATGACGGTGCTCGTGATGCTACCAGTTGAGTGGTCTATTGTGCTTAAGACCATACCTCCCTAGCTAGGAGGGAGTGTTAATATTAAGGTAGCTTCGGGAGGTATGAACCTCTATTGTGACCTTTGACAATATTAGAATGTTCTGGAAGGAAGCAAAGAAATGAAGGAAACCCTAGACAAGATGTTGGCTGACAATAGATAATTAATATGAATTAATTAGTACCCAGAAGGAGAAGTCGGCCCCAGTAAGTCTGCCAGAATCACTATAAATACAAGGTGCCAATCTCTCATTTGACACACCTCTTAGAATTGCAGAGAGCAGTTTCTGCGCACTGCAGTCTAGTAGTTTTGTGCACAAGTCCTAGGGAAGGTGCTGCACTAGTTTTTAGGTGAGACTATCTGATCATCTTGGTTACTTCTTGCTTGGTGCATTAGCCTCTCTTGGATATTGGATTGCTACCAGGATTCTTTTCTCTGTCAAGGTCAAGGTGCTCGGAGGGTAGATTCGACCTATGGTTGGGTGACAAGGGTATTGTCAATGGTAAAACAAGCACAATATTTCATATTCTCACAGCCACCCATCTATTCCAACTGGCTTATTTTGGAAATTTTCATGTCAGTACATCTTTCTGTACTTCCAGGGTCATTTTGGGGCTCTAAACAATATTTTCTTGGCTTGCCACAGTCAAATGTAGACAAAGGCTTAGTTTTATGGCATAATGTATTGTTCTCGAAAATACCTTTCCAACGGGCTATCACATGCCTAAAATGGAGATCGTATGCAAAATTTATGACCCCGGGGAGTTGTACTAACTTACCCCAATAGGGCCCACATGACTTTTGGCACTTCATCTCCCAAGGTTAGGTTTTTGGATGTCTAGGGTTTTGGCATTCATGTTTATCATAAAAATCCCTTCAAAGCCTCATTCTAATCATCTTCTTGCGAATGAGTGTAGCCGTCACATCTCTTCTCAGAGATAAAGTTTCCACCATTCTAGCGAGTCTTGCACTCTGTATTTTTACAGTCTCTGTACATTTGTTTCATTAATAGAAATCATGTATTGTAGTATTTGTCTATTTCTGAAAATCTTTGTGTATTTCATTGTAATATCTCTGCTTTCATTTTGTTTCAAAAATAATCCAGATTAGGGGTTCAATTGCTGGTCTTAAAAACCATCTCAAGGGGTCCCACTTTAGCCTCACCCTCAAACACGTGTCCTTCGATGGTATTACCTTACCGTTTCGTGGGGTCTATTCCTCATTAAGTTCTAATCTATTTATGATGTGAGGTAGATTCACTACTGTTGATCACATTTATGGATTGACGGTTGGATCTTGTCACCAAGCAACTCTCACCCAATCCGAATCAATGGTCAAGACTTAATTGAAGTTTGATCAGATGATCACCATTATCCAAAAACCTTTGAATATGTTTGATTCCGATATGACAGTTACAATGTAATTAATGGATGATTTGACGGTTCAAACCTTTCATTCTTCAAAGGACGACTCCTTAATTCAATATTTCAATGATGAATTTGGATCGTTGATCCTTGCGGTTGATCAATGATCAATGATTAATATTACTCCTGACCGCAACAAGAGTTTCTTTATTTTCTTGGTCCTGATTCTTTCTTCTATCTCATCCATGACGGATTCACCTGCACACATAAATTGTCATCTTCATCTATTATATGATCACGATCTATGGTACTTACAACTTGGTATCAACACAATATATAGAGCATTCAATTTTATACTAAGAACAAGGGTTTTAAACAATCAACTCCACTTGATCACTCGAAATAGAATAATTTCATTCTTTGATGCACACACTGTACATACAATTTACATAAGGCCTTCCTCACCTTCTTGGCTTGATTTACATTGTTTGGCTTCTATTTGGCCTCTTGTACACACTTGGCTTATTCTACCAATTCTCCTTAATTACCTCACTTTTCAATCTCTCTATCTCATGCTAATATCTTCATGCCCTCGAGCCTACATATTTAAAATAAAAGGGATCCTGATATCATATTTTGGATCAGATCCAAAAAATACTCTCTTAACAATTCTTAAGATATTTTAAATAAAAAAAATCCTCAATATCTCTAATATGACTCATTATCCCTAAGATCTCTCTAGATCCCTACAACTCTCAAGATCTTCCACATTAATCAACCTCAAATCAATCTCCTATAATTTAATTTACAAACTTAGGAAAATAAACAATTTAATTAAGGGAACCCACTCCCTCTAGTAAATGTGACAAGACCTTCTAGGTCTTGTAAACTTTTGAAGAATTCTCCTGCATCAGACTACCTAGGTTAAAATAATTCATGGACACTTGTTCATGAGTCTTCCAAGTGCTTCTGCTGTAATCTTTATCTGATTTTAGCTTCCATTTGGTTGTCTAACATTTTTCAATTGCCGGTGCATCTATTACATCTCCCTTTCCTCCTGAACTCCAAATTCCATTTTGTTGATGCCCATTTGCCTTGCTGCCATGAGAATTCCAATTAAATTGTATTCTGAAGGTGATACTCCACTTGGAAATCTTCCTTATCGACTATGTTTCCTTCACTTTTGTTTGTTGTTGATTGTTGTCACTCTAATTTTGATGCTTTACTTATGTAGGCATTCTTTGCATGGATGTTACTACTTCTCTCAGTAACACTGTTCTCCTACAACAACTACTAAAATGACATACATGTCATGCCAAGGTTTCAAAACAATTGAAACTATGTTCCATGCATTCTTCACCATTTACTTTATCTCATACTCCATTGTACGTTTTGATTTTTGACCCCATCATCAACATCATTTTTTGTTTGCAAACAATTTCCTTTAGGTTGACCTATACATCATTCCACAACTCCTTATCTTTCTCACTTCGAGAAGTTATAAGGAACATCTCCTCTGTTGCCTTTATCATCCATCTGTACACTGTACTGAGTGGAATCCTTTCATAAAAAACAATTATTTCTTTGCTTGGTAGGATGATATACAACCATTCATTTATATATTGATTTTACGTTGCACAACTTTGTGCTTGAATTTCTAAGCTTTGCGAATCTATCCTTATATCTATGTTGTCTTCGACTGCATGATCAACCTTTTCATTACCTTCCCAGACAATTCTTTGATCTTTACTTCCTCTTTGATTTACTGATAAGATTTGTTTTCATTCTGTAATTTCACATCCCCTGCAGTCCTCTTTCTCTTCAGTAATACCCCTTGTAAGAGTTATATAAAATCTTCTCCCCCCATTCCAAGTATTTGATCCATCTAGTTGTTTCCTCCCATGTTCTTGTTCCTGTAAGGAAGGCTCAATGTTTTTATCTTCAGAACTCCCATGCATGTCTCTATTTGCACAAGCCAATATATCTCCAAGAGCATTTTTCTCTTCATCCTGTAAAACACATTCTACAGTTAGTAACTTAAAATATGAAAACATGTTGTAATCCACATCTCTCTCCTCATTAAATATTTCCAAAGATTCCTCTTGGCTCTCATTCTATTGATGTGTACATGACATAAGAATCTTGTCATGTCTTCCTTTTGGTTCATACTACCCTGTCTTGGAAAAGAATTCCTTGTCTTCACTTTGTTCAAAATATTGTCTAAATTCCGAAACTTGTTCTTTACTCTTCTCTTTGGCTTTCCTTCCTTGCATACCTCCATTCATCATTTCCTTCTCTTCCTTATAAATATGTAAGGCACTAAGTTGTATTCTCCACTCCTCTTGATTTTCTGTGAAAGTATGCCAACTTCTAATTCTAGAGGCTAAGCTCCTCTCTGTCCCTTCACTAGAGACAAAATTATCATAGAAAACATATTTTCCATTAGCCTGTAAAGTCCCTTTTACAATAGTAAAAATTGCTATTAACACCATGAGGATAATTTCCATCACATTCCATTGAACCCCTTTGTAAGGTACCAGATCTATTATAATAGCCGAAAACAAAAATATTGCAGAGAATAACAACAAAACAACACAATATATGAAACCACAACACCAAAATAATACCTTTATTGATAGGAAACAATGTTCACTTGCCTTTTAGAGGGGTCAAACTCCAACAGAGAAACGCTCTATTACAATAATTATAAAGACAAAACTTATCATGCCTCCTACTCTTATTTATACTAATTCTATCTTCTAAAGAACCTTCTAGCGGAAGATGTTTCTAGAAGCAAAAGCTTCTATTAGGTCTTCTAAAATTGACCTGTTCTCATTTATTAAACATGCCTTATAAACTAATGTCAGCCTTATTAAATGGAAAATATATTATTCTACCTACATGAGGGGTTAGGGAGGATAGGTCCCTAACATGCCCTCCCCCTTGAAAAACAACCTTGTCCTCAAGGCTTGAGATGAGGAAATTTTTGCAGAATGGTAACAGGATCCCAGGTGGCATCTTCTGGAGTTTTATCTTTCCATTGCACTAACACTTCCTAGATGGTCTGCTGAAAGAGATGACGTTCACGTTGGTCCAAGAATACTTGGGGATGTAACCAAATGTAACCTTCTTCATCCAACTAAGGGAAACTGGTTTGAGTTTGACACTTAGTTCCAATCACCTTCTTTAATCACGAGACATGAAAAACATGATGGAGCTTAGAATCATTGGGGCAGAGCTAAATGGTAGGCAATAGGCCCCACATGCTTGAGAAAGGAATAAGGACCATAAAATTTGGGAGCAAGCTTATGAAAATGGTAAAATTTGAGTGAATTCTATTTATAAGGTTGCAGACGCAGAAACACCTAGTCCCCTTTAACAAATTAATGTTCAGAACGACCTTGATCGACTTGCTGCTTCATGTGATTTTGTGCCATCACTAAATTCTCTTTGAGGGTACGAAGAATGGCCTCACGTACTATAAGTTTTTTGTCAACCTCATGAACCTTAGAGACACCTGACATGTATGAGAGAACTCATGGTGGATTTTGTCCATATACTGCTTCAAAAGGAGTCATGTGAGTGGTGGTATGGTAATATATGTTGTATGACCATTCAGATTGTGGTAACCACTGAGCCCACTGATGCTAGCGGTTAGATGCAAAACACCTTAAATATGTTTCCAAACACTTGTTGACAATTTTAGTTTGGCCATAAGTCCGGGGATGATAAGCTATGCTAAGATGTAATTGGGTGCCCTGTAGTTTGAATAATTCTTGCCAAAAATTGCTGCTGAACATGGGATCCTTGTCAAAGAGAATAGAATGTAGCATACCACGAAGTTTAAAGATATTATCCATGAAAACTTGGGCCACTTTGGATGCGGTGAAGGGATGTTGTAGAGCATATAAATGAGCATATTTAGAAAGATGATCAACCACCACCATGATGACTGTCTTGTTGTCGGATTTAGGGAGGCCCACAATGAAATCCATAGAGACATCCCACCGAATAGAAGGGGGAGTTGGAAGGGGTTGGAGTGTGCTAGGGGCTTTGACTGTTTCTCCTTTTTTGCATTGAGAAACATCACATTCAACCACAAATGTGTTGAAGTCCTATTTCATACCATCCCCCAAAAAATAATGTTTGATCCTTTCATAGGTTTTGGTAAACCCTTAATTCCCAGTGGTGGGTGAATCAGTAAGCTTAGAAAGCACTGTAGATTTAAGTTGTGATTGTTTTCTTAGATACAAATGAAATTTGTAGCGAATCTCATTATTATGCCATGAGTACCCTGAAGAGGCTGGAGGCTTTTCTTGCAATTGCTGGATCATGCGAGCTATTTTGGGATGTTGCAATAATTCCCGATGAGCAGTTTGGAGCCAATTGGGTACAATGAAGGAGAGGGAAAATAGGGACCCTTATTCTTCATATTTTCGGGAAAGAGCATCAAGAACCACCTTTTCTTTTCCCTTCTTGTAAATGATCTCATAATCATAACCAAATAGCTTGGTGACCCATTTTTGTTTCTTCGGGGATGAAATCCTTTGTTTCAGAAAATACTTGAGTCTTTGGTGATCAATTTTAATATGGAAGCGTTGCCCCAATAGATAAGGACACCAGAGATCCTTGAAATAAAGAATATCCAACATTTAATTTTCATATATGGATTGGCCCAAATGTCTATATAAAAGTTGTTTGCTGGTGAAGGCCAAAGGCCAACCATCTTACATGAGTACTGCCCCGATTCCTTTTCTGGAAGCATCCCATTCCAAGACAAAAGTATTGGTGAAGTTGGTAAGGGATAGGAACAAATTCATGCACATAGCGTCTTTCAAGGCCTTGAAGGATTGGTCAACTATTGGAGTCCAAGTAAAGGCATTCTATTTAAGGAGAGTAGTGAGAGGTGCTGCAAATTTTCCATAATTCTTAAAAAACTTGCGATAATAACCTGTTAAACCCAAAAATATACGCAATATATTAAGAGTTATAGGGCGAGGCCAATCCTACATAGCTTCAATTTTCTTAGGATCCACCCGTACAACGTCCTTTCCCACAATATGACCGAGGTATTCCACTTCCGAGGCTCCAAAAGCACATTTAGATTGTTTGAGGAAAAGTTGGTGCTTAGAGAGTAGATGTAGAATTTTATCCACATGGGGGAGATGGGATGCCCAAGTTTGAATATATATGAGAATATCATCAAAGAAAACTAAGACAAAATAATGGAGAAAAGGATAGAAGACATGATTCATAAGACTTTGGAAGGTGGAGGGGGAATTACACAGGCCAAAGGGCATGACCAATAACTCATAGTGACCCTCATAAGTTCTAAAAGCAGTCTTGGGAATGCCTTCTTCTTTCATATGTATCTAGTGGTAGCGAGAACATAGATCAAGTTTAGTAAAGTACTGAGCACCACTCAATTCATCCAAGAGATCATCAATAATAGGAATGGGAAACTTGTCTTTGATGATGAGTTTATTGAGGGCACAAAAGTCAGGACACATGCACCAAGTACCTTCTTTCTTGAGTACCATGACCATAGGAAAAGAATAGGGGCTGGTACTAGGGTGGATAACATCCGCTTGGAGAAACTGTTGCACACTTTTCTCAATTTCATTCTTTTGGGCAAAGGGATGATGATAAGGGTGAACATTGGGAGGAAGACTATAGAGAAAAAGGGGAATGGAGTGATTATGAACACCATAGGAAGGTGGAAGTCCTTGAGGAGTGGAAAAAACAAATTGGTGTTTGGCGATGATAGATTGGAGGTCAGGATGCACAGAGGGTGTCTCAATTGCGTGAATGGAATGGAGTTTGGAAATAATACTTGAATGATCTTTATTGAGAAGCTTTTCCATTCGATTGGAACTGATGATCTCAAGGGAACCTATTGTGAGTCCTTGGAATTGATATTGTTGTCCCTCCTGGTGGAATTGCATGGTTAATACCTTAAAATCCACGAGAATGGGGCTCATAGTGCGTAACCATTCAATACCTAGCACAATTTCACAACCACCCATGTCGATGGAAAACATATGATATTTCAGGTGGTACTGTCCAATTTGAAGATGTACATTTTCACAACGCCCACCACATTTCATGGACCCACCAGTAGCTATAATTATTTGAAAATTGTTGACATCACGAATATAACAATTGGTTTCCTGGGCAATGTGACAATGAATAAAATTATGGGTGCTTCCACTGTCAACAAGGATGATGACTTTCCTATGCTTGATATAACCAATGATCTTGAGGGTTTGTGGAGCAAATAAGCTAGTGAGGGCATGCAATGAAATCAGGGGGTCAACTTCAGGTGGGTCAGTGGGCTCCGTAGTAGCATATGGAAGGGGTAGCTCTTCATCAGGGGGAACTACAATTTCTTCTTCAACATCCCCTGAAATGGCTATTATTTTTTTTTGTTCCTTACACTTGTGCCTGGGAAAATATTTTTCATCACAATTATAACAAAGATCCTTGAGTTGGAACTCATCCATTTTGGCTTGATTTAATTTCTAGACCTTGAGGGGAGTGGAAGGGGAGGCATTATTTGTGGTGCGAGGGAGAGGAACAAAACATGGTTTTTTTCTCTGGGAAAAAACAACTTCTTGGGATTCTTTGGCACATTTAGTAGCTTCCAACCAAGTCTGAGGGTGAGCCATGAGGACCTGGGCTCATATTTCATCATTTAGACCATAAAACATTCTTGGAAGAACGCATTTGTCATGCCCTCCATTATGAAGGCCATAAAACATTCTTAGAAGAACGCATTTGTCATGCCCTCCATTATGAAGGCCATAAAACATTCTTGGAAGAATGCATTTGTCATGCCCTCCATTATGAAGGCCAAATGCTCAAAGGAAGTTATAAATTCTTTCAGTGTACCTAACTGTTTCAACCTGGTCAAACATTCTAAATAGTGGGTATCAGTGTCAAAGCGTTCATAGAGCTCTACAACAAATTGGGTCCATGCAATATACCCCTGGTGTGCATTTTTACTCCATTACCATCATTACTAGTGTTCAGTATCCAAATAGAGAACAACATAACGAAATTTGGCCAACTCATCGGTAATGCCATGCTGAGAGAAATAATGCTCCATTTGAGTGACCCAACCTATAGGGTTAGAGCCATCAATTTATTGATCTCAACTCGGGGAGGATGGGGGTCACGATGAAAGGAGTTGGATTGAAAAAACATAGAATGGGAGGAATCAACACCATCTAAGTGGGACGGTTGGTCCGAGAAGGAAGGGCCCTAGGGGTGGTTCAACAACTGGTTAACAACATACTGGAGGGTGGAAAATTGTCCCATGAATTTGGCCTCCATGGCATCAAATTTTTTTTGGACGTGGGTCTCTAATTTTTCAATGTGGGAATTAGTGGAAGCAATCTCAAAAGTCACTTGATTGAGGGTCTCCTTGGTCTGTGTGATGGAAGCTTGTAGGTCTTGGTTGCGAGTGGTGGCCATTTGGATATGAGGGGTGCCTGCAAGGGAAAGTGGGTGGGTGGGACCATATAAAAGGACTTATAAGTGATAGGTACCATGGCGATTAGGGAAAAAAGGGGAATATAATGGGAGAGATACCAAATAGGGGCGCCGATAAAGGGGGTCGGGTCCACTGAAAAAAGGGATTGAAAATGAAAGGTACCACTATGATTAGGGTGAGGAGAGGAATCCAATGGGATAGGTCCCATATAAGGGTGCTGAAGGAACCACTATACTTTTTTTTTACTCCTGTGGCGTTATACTCCGATTTGAATAATATTACAGTGGCGAAATGGCCAAATTCTTAACAGGAAGAAATGTGTAGGAATTTTGTATCCCGAATGCAGGAGGCAAGGTTGCACGAAAATAGATCTTGTCTTTTTTTGTTCTGTTTACATCCTAAGAGTGAGGGTGTTGAGGGTTTGTATATAAAAGGGTTTTCCCTGTGCTATAGCTCTCTGAAATATGTGCGAGGTCGAACAATAGTACTCAACCCAATATCTCAAGGTACCAACTAAGGAGTCTAGACTGTACCCTTAGCCGTACTACCCTATTACCTAGGTACTGAAGAGTATCTTCCCGAGTGTTGTTCTCAGTGGCACTATAGCAGTGAGGTGGATGATCAATGTATCTACGGAGTTCTTCCGGATATCTAGGTTGATACCTATACACGTGTTGTCTGATGCACTACCACTCAAAGGGGTACCAATAGGGGTTACAAGGGTGGACAAAAATGTGTGCTTAAGACCACTTGTAGTTCTTGTGTGTATGCTTCTCCGACCATGGATTTATGTGTTGAATGACATATCTCTATAGCTTTAAGATGTTGGGATACATATCTACCCTGAAAAAAATAACCCATAATTTTCTACCAAGGAAAGTGCTCAGATACCACTTGTAAGGTACCAGATCTATTATAATAGCCAAAAACAAAAATATTGCAGAGAAAAACAACGAAACAACACAACATATGAAACCACAACACCAAAATAATACCTTTATTGATAGGAAACAATGTTCACTTTCCTTTTCGAGAGGGCAACCTCCAACATAACAACACTCTATTAATGTAATTCTTGAGACAACTTCTCATGCCTCCTACTCTTATTCATACTAATTCTATCTTCTAAAGAACAGTCTAGCATGAGATCTTTCTAGAAGCAGAAGATTCTATTAGGTCTTCTTACATTTACTTGTTCTCATTTATTAAATAGGCCTTATAAACTTATGTTGACCTTTATTACATGGAGAATATGTTATTCTACCTACATGAAGGTTAGGGAGGATAGGTCCCTAACACCCTTTGTTGTTTGCTAAAAATGCATAATCTACTAAATCATTTGTGCATTCATCTTTTGAGACTATTTGTCTCTTTTCAACTTGCTAGTCATTACTCCCTTTGCTACTTGCACAAATAACCTCTTGTCCTCATCTCTATGTTGTGCATACCTTTCATCAATCTCTGCAGACTTATCTCTGGGTTCTTGGCTATCCTCTTGCCTTCTCTTTTTCATAGTCTCCTTTGAACTAGCTACACTTCCTTGAGCTTAGTTCTCTTCATTATTCTATGCTCCACCATCCTCTATCATGCAACTTTTACTATCTATAAGATTATTTTCCCTCAATAATTCATTATTGCATCTCAAGACAATTCTCTGTCCATCAACAATCAACACATGTTCAGGCTCATTAAACAAAATATGAAGAGATAATTCCATCACCTCAACCTTTTGCAATTTGTTGATGTTCCTTTCTGAGCATGTCATAATGCTGCATCCTTTCCTATATTCCATTTCCTCTTTTGCAGTCTACAATTCCTTCTTTTCTTCTAACTGTCTGCAATCTCTTTGCTGGGCCTTTTCGTCTTTCTTAGTGGCACCTTCTAGACTACCTCCATCATCTTTAGTACCTGCATACACACACTTACACAAATTCTTAGTTTAAAAAATATGAGACTCTTTTGTCTTCAGAGATGCCCTTAGAATCCATTCTTTGTGTTGATCTGTGCACATCATCATCTCATCATCATCCACTCCTAGGATTGATCCTTGTTCAGGTTCATAATAGTGAACTTATACCTCACAATCAACTACCTTGAGTGCTTCTACCTTCGCCAAACAAGCTTTCAACGTGTGCCTCTTCCTTCTAGCAACCAATTGCTTAATGGACCATCCAACCTTCTCCTTCATTGTCCAACCACATCTCTGGTTTCCTTCAAGTTCTTATAGTAGTTTTTATACATAATTGAGTTGTTCCTTTAACTCAATCATTTTCTTGTCGAATTCTTCATCACTCATCCTCTTCTCGCCATCTACTCTGACATCTTCTTTCCTCTTGTCGTGGCCTTTCATAGAACCACTGTCATGACTATCAGTAGTCATATTTATCTTCCTTTCTGTCAGCTTTCCCAAATCAAGTTAGCTAGGTGAGTTAACTGGAGTGGTTGAGTGTTATGAATTACAAGTAGGAGGTCAAAGGGTTAAGTGTTCGAACTTGCTACCTTTGTAAATATTATGGGCCTCACTCGATATACCCACCAAATTATCGATTTAATTTAAGTAACATTTGAAATGAGAAAAAATACTTAACAAATTTTCCCAAATATACATTTCATCAACATGTGTTTCCTCCTAAGAGGTCACAAGTTCAAATCTAGAGGGGGGTAGTGTATGTATACCTCTGTAGACTTTAGCAATCAAATCACTGCGCGAAGGGGGTCCTTTGTCCCACAAACAAGGGGGTCTCATACATCAATTTGGTGTCCGACTTACCTGTGACCTAAAATTAGATTATTATTATTATTTATAATCAACTCTCAAATATTTTTTTTATATATGATTTTCATATAAATAATTATAATGAGCATATTCTAAAGAGAAGAACATTTAGGTCTTGATGTAAATCCAATTCTTAAGATGCATATATAATTACAACCGATGTAGATCCATCTTAAGTCTAGATCTATCATGGGTCGAGAGGCATCAAATTCCTTGATATGCACATTTTTTTAGAGTACAAAATTGAAGAAATGTTTACATATCGAAGGATTTGATGCCTCTCGACGCATGATAGATATGTAGTTAAGATGGATATACACTGGTTCTTTATGTGTGTGTGTGTGTGCACGCATGCCACGTGTCAAATCCATGTTGAACACAGAAGGAATTGCACATCTTCATGCTCAACCCACCATTCAATCATGATAATTGTTTTACTTTCANAGAACATGAGTGGGCCTAATTGACGCATCACCCCTACCTCAACAGGTTCTGCGTGACCTCCCGGTCTAAGGATCATTCTAAATCTCCCTTGAACCGAAATGGTTCCTTGATTCCCAGCTGGAATCTTCACACATATAACCACAGGTCCTTTTAGGGTTTACACCTATGCAACTAAGCACAAGGCATGAACTCTCACCCACATGACTAACCGATGTGACCACAACCTTTTCCTGAAAAGGGCACGTCAGGTTTTGCGACTTCGTGATTCTTGTTGTTGATTTCCCCGACTCCTTCAGATCCCGAAACCCCGAAATGGGATAACAAACTTGTAGCTCCTCCCTTAAGTCCTTTTGATGTGACCTTCTGCCACAACCTGGGGCCCAACCTTCGAGTGCATCGAAAATTTGCGACTCGAGAGTTCACGATACACGACTTCTCCTTTTCCCTGAAGTCCGAACTCGAGATTTCTTTGCTGTGGATCGACGGGCCAGATCATGTCAAGATTTCGCGAATCAGGATTTAACGATTCTTTCCTTCTCGTCACAACTTTCTCCACACCCCCGAATTTTGAAATGACGAAATTCAAGAATGAGATCAACGACTCTTGTTGATCCAAATCTGACAACTATTCTCCCTCTTGATCTTCTGAATGCTTAAGGACTCTCTCCTTAACCCTTCTACTGATCTGTGAGATCCAACAGTCCACGGGAAATCGGTATTTCTCCCTCCGAGAAACTTCAACCGTCCGTTTAATTTCTTGATAACTCCTGGCCAAATAACTTGGCGTCTTTTCTCCTGAACTTGATTCTGCGAGGTGATTTCAACCCCCGTCTTCCTTCGAACTCTTCAAAGTCTCTATCCCTCCTGAGCTTGGTTCTTGCTGCAAACTCAAGGAAATTAAGGAATTATTCCCGCACTCCTTGCGGCTTCACGATGATCTAGGATTATCTGAACTCCTCAGTTCTGCACACTCCTTGTGACAATAGCTCTTCAACCACTCACTGGGTTGGAAAAGTCTAAGAATTCAAATGGCCTACACACACCTTTCACGGATCTCTGTTGTACTCGCACTTCTGCTGGTATGAGAACAACAGTATATCTCCTGATCTTTTCTGAGGTAAAACTCAGAACCTTGTCAACGCACTCCTTGCAGACTTTCGCTGCACTCCTTGCAGGAATTATCATGATGAGAAACAATTGAAACTCATACTCTCCCTCTTATAGAATTCACACATTCAAAATGAAATCATACATACACACAACATTGAAACAAATGCATAACAAAGCATATAAGAAAACTGTAAACATACCATTCAATAGATGTAAACATAATTCATAAACACCATGAAGTTGGATCAAGCTTTCTTATATTAATCCAAGTGCATCTGTACATGGGTTATACAACATCAACTATTTGCTTATACAATCTTCTACAATCTATCTTCTGCTCTCCTCTCCTATTCCCTTGCTCTACAACTCTTACAATTAAGAATAATCTTACAATATAATACATACGCGGGAGCTTTCTAGAGTTTTCCCTCCTACAACTCTAACTATTTAATCGAATTAAAATCTCTACAACTACTTTACATTTATTACAATAAATGCCTCCAACCAATAGATGAGAGCAACCTCTCAAGATCTGCATTACAATCTCTAAACCATAAAAGAGAAAACATCTTTTGAGATATTACAATAATGCTTCATCCTTTCAAATTCAAAACATCCTCAAAACAAGCACTGGTGCATTTCCAGCTGTCCTCCGCTTTGCGCTTGCTTACGATGCGTTTGCATCATACTCCTCTGGCTGAAAAATTCATGGACTCCTGTCCATGAGCTGCTGCACCATATGTCCATGTTTCTGGATCTCCGCTTCGCTTTCCCAATTGGAATCCTCAATCAGGTGTCCTTTCCGTTTTACCAAGTATTCAAAATATGTCTTTCTCCAGGTCTTGTTGCTATCTCTCTGATCAATGATATTTTCCATCTGCGACTTTTCAGCTACAAGCATCTGTTTGACCCACTGAACTTCCTTCTGAGTCTCTTCTCCTCTCGCTTCATCTACTCTGTAAGGATACAGATCTGCTATGTTGAATATGGGTGATATTCCCACATCATCTGGCAATTCTATTTCATAAGAATTTGCCTCAAACTTCCTCAGAATTTTACACGGTCCTATCTTTTTCATTTTCAGCTTATTATACGTTCCCCTTGGGAATCTTTCCTTTCTTAGATGTGCTAAGACTAAGTCTCCCACTTTGAACTGAAGCTCTCTTCGGTGCTAATCTGCTTTACGCTTGTATTCCTGGTTAGAATTCTGCAACTGTTCTTTGATCTTACTGTGGAGCTCTTGCATCTCTGCTGTAAAATCTTCTGCTCCATCACTTTTGAACTCATTATGTTCTAATTCTCTCAACTCAGACACTCCTCTTGGCCGCATTCCATATATTATCTAGAATGGGCTCTGTCCTGTGCTCCGAATAGGTGAGTCATTATACGTAAATTTTGCTTGCAGCATAATCTGATCCCACTGACTGTGATGTTCAGCTGCTAAACTCCTCAACAAGTCCCCCAAATTTGATTTACTACCTCGGTTTGTCTGTCCATTTGAGGGTGAAACGTTGAGATAAAAGATAAATTAGTCTCCAAATTATTCCATAGTGTCCTCCAGAAATGACGAACAAATTTGGTATCTCGATCTAAAACAATACTCTTGGGTAAACCATGAAGTCGAACAACTTCTTTGAAAAACAGGTTTGCAATGTGTGTTGCATCACTGGTTTTCTGACATGGAATAAAATGTGCCATTTTGGAAAATCGGTCGGCTACCACAAATATGGAATCACAACCCCTCTGTGTCCTCGATAGTCCTAACACAAAATCCATGCTTATCGTGTCCCACGAACTCTCTAGTACTGGCAATGGTTGATACAATCCTGTATTCTATCTTTTCCTCTTTGCATGCTGGAAAATTCTACATCTGTTCACAAATTTCTTGACACCCATCCTCATCCTTGGCCAATAATACAAACTGTTCAATTGCGCGAACGTTTTTTCATGGCCAAAATGTCCAGCCAATCCTCCATTATGTTTTTCCTTTAGAAGATTCTCTCTCATGGAACTCTTTGGGATACACAACTGATTTCCTTTGAATAATAATCCATCTTGAATTAAGTATTCAATCCATTGGCTTCTATCTCTTAGAACATGATTCTCACATTCTTCATAAGCATCCCTAAAATCTAAATCATCTCTGTACATGTCCTTAAGGTTATCAAAACCTAAGGTCTTCACACGAAACTCCTCCAGAATCAAACATTTCATGCTCAATGCAGCAACAACCTTGTTAGCAGTTCCATAAATGTGTTTTATAACAAAAGTAAAGTTCTGCATAAATTCAATCCATTTTGCATGTTTTTGGTTCACTTTCTCCTATCTGGTTACAAATTGTAAAGCATGGTTGTCACTGTATAAAACAAACTCTTTCGGAACCAAGTAGTGTTTCCATTTCTTTAGTGCCTGCATGATTGCATAAAACTCTTTATCATATGTGGAATATTTCATCTTGGCATCATTCAACTTCTCATTGAAGTATGCAACTGGTCTATTTTCTTGACTTAAGATTTCTCCAATCGCAAGTCCACTTGCGTCACATCTCACTTGAAATGTATTACTAAAATCTGGAAAAACCAAAACCAGTTGTCCAATTATCTTCTCCTTTAACAACTTGAAACTTTTCTCTGATTCCTCTGTCCAATGAAAATATTTGTGTCTTTTCTTGACTGTGTCCATCATTGGTGCACTAATCCCACTAAAATTCTTGATGAAATTCCTGTAAAAATTGGCTAATCCATGGAAGCTTCTGATTTCAAAGATATTCCTTGGCGACGACCATTCTTTGATCACTTTTACCTTCTCAAGATCCATCTTTAACTCATTCGAAGAGATCACAAAACCCAAATAAATAAGCATTTTCTTCATGAAAGATGACTTCTTCAGATTTATCAACAACTTCTCTTACTGCAACCTCTTCACCACTAGAGTTAGGTGTCTCGAATGTTCTTCCTCAGTCTTAATGAAGATCAATATATCATCAAGATACACAATTACAAACTTTCCAATGAAATCTTTCAAGACTTCGTTCATCGATCTTTTGAAAGTACTTGTCACATTCGTCAAACCAAACGGCTTGACAAGCCATTCATACAGTCCTTCATTCATCTTGAATGTGGTCTTCCATTCATCACCTTCCCTTATTCTAATCTAATGATATCCTCTTTTCAAATCATTCTTTGAAATTTTTTTT
>SNQJ01S0027163.1:38358-62115 GCA_010110895.2 Picea sitchensis
GTAAAAATTGGCTAATCCATGGAAGCTTCTGATTTCAAAGATATTCCTTGGCGACGACCATTCTTTGATCACTTTTACCTTCTCAAGATCCATCTTTAACTCATTCGAAGAGATCACAAAACCCAAATAAATAAGCATTTTCTTCATGAAAGATGACTTCTTCAGATTTATCAACGACTTCTCTTACTGCAACCTCTTCACCACTAGAGTTAGGTGTCTCGAATGTTCTTCCTCAGTCTTAATGAAGATCAATATATCATCAAGATACACAATTACAAACTTTCCAATGAAATCTTTCAAGACTTCGTTCATCGATCTTTTGAAAGTACTTGTCACATTCGTCAAACCAAACGGCTTGACAAGCCATTCATACAGTCCTTCATTCATCTTGAATGTTGTCTTCCATTCATCACCTTCCCTTATTCTAATCTAATGATATCCTCTTTTCAAATCATTCTTTGAAATTTTTTTTTCTCCACTCAAGTAATCCATCAAGTCATCCATCCTCGGTAAAGGAAATCTATACATGATGGTGATCTTGTTTATATCCCTCGAGTCTGTACACATTCTCCATCCACCATCCTTCTTTGGACTTAACATTGTTGGCACAATGCATGGACTCAAACTTTCTCTTATCAACCCTTTGTCCATCAAATCCTGGACTTGCTTCTTGACCTCTTCATTCTCTTGCGATGTCAATCTGTAAGTTGCCTTGTTTGGTAAACTTGCTCCTTGTATAAGGTCAATATGATGGCTTATACTCTTTATGGGCGACAACGAACAAGGTAATTCATCCACCGCTATATCAACAATTTCCTTCGGTAGATCATCTATTGAAGCACTGGTCAAAATGACTCTAGGTTTCCTCACCACAACAAACTTCATGTCTTCTTCTTTCCTGACTTCATCCAGAAGTTCCTTCCCACTCATGAGAAGTATAGTATTGCTTGCTTCTGCTTTCACCTTCTTGTCTTCAATTGGAAGCAACATATGCGTCCTACCATTTTTCTCCAAGGTATAGGTGTTCTTTCTTCCATCATGAACAACATTCCTATCATATTTCCACGACCTCCCCAAAAAAACATGACAGACATCCATGGGAATAACATCACATAAAATCTCATCTCTATATCCCCCTATCTTAAATTCAACTAAACATTGTTTAGTGATAGTTACATGATGTCGTTTTTGCAACCACAAAACCTTATATGGGCTTGGATGTGCAACTGTCTCCAATTCTATCCTTATATATGGGCTTTGATGTGCAACCGCTTCCAATTCTATCTTTCCACCATTTCCATGGATACTAGATTATCTCAGGTTTCCACTGTCCACTATCACCTCATATACCCTATCCTTGGTCTTGCAAGCAGCTCTAAACTGCTTTCTCCTGGATTACTTCTCTATCTCCTTCTCTGGCTTCAAGAGAATTTTCCTCATCATTAAAGATCTTCTGCCTTCAACATCTTCTGCCTCAACATTTCGCCTCTGCGCTTTTGAAATGTGAGCTTCTCCTCCTCCATCTCTCTTTCTATCAGAAAATTCAAAAGATTTGTGTCCAATCTTTCCATAGACAAAACACTTTATATCACCACCTCTGCCTCTTCCTCTTCCTTTCGTGTGAGGAAAAGTGTTCATGTCGGCATATTGTCTTCCCTGTGAACTTCCTCCTTTTTCCGGGTGATTACGAGGTTTCTTTTCTTCATCCTTGGGCTTTTGTACTCTGTCCTGGGCAATTTCTTTGCCTCTGCTCTAACTTCTACCTCTGCCCCTTTGACCTTGATTTCGGGCCAATTTTTCTTCTTCTTTCAGAACAATCTGATAAACACATTCCACATTTCTAATCATCACCATGCTCATCTCATATTGAATTTCATATCTCAAGACATTCATGTATATGGAGAATCTTTCATCATCACTTTCATGACGACTTGTTCTGATATTGAGTCTGTAAAACTCCTTAGTGTATTTCTTCACTGTTAACCCTTTCTGTCTCAAATTCTGCATTCTTCGAAATAGATTAATTTGGTAATACCTAGGTATAAACTTGGATTTCATCTTTGAGAACATCTTATCCCAGCTTTTGATTTGTTGTTTACCTTTGCAACGCCTACCAGCCTGTAGCTCATCCCACCACAGTGCCGCATGCCCTTTCAGTCTAGTGACAACATGTTTTACTTTCTTATCTTCTTCGATATATTTATAATCAAAGTATTTATCCAGAGCTCTAAACCAATCTAGCATCTCCTCAACATCTAAGTTTCTTTCATACATCAGGATGTCCATTTTTTCTCTAGCCCCTATTCTTGCAACAACTATGAATAGATGTTTTTTTGCAGCACCTTCGACTGCAACTTCCTCTTCTGCTCCAACCTCATTTTCACTTTCGACCTCACTAACATCTCCAGTATCAGCTGCTTGTCTCTGTGTTGTCTCCATAACATCCAATCGAGCACAAAGTTCTCTCATTTCCCTCTCCACAGCTGGATCGGGCATGGGTCTATCTTGATGTCTTCTTGGTGGCATTGCTTAAATCTGTTCCACGTAGAATTCGAATCATAACTTGCCTACTATCTCCCTTGCTTACAGAAAAAAATGATTGTAAGATCTGATACCACCTGATGTAGCACCCCTACATTAGCAGGTTCTACGTGACCTCCTGGTCTAAGGATCGTTCTAAATCTCCCTTGAACTGAAATGGTTCCTTGATTCCCAGTTGGAATCTTCACACGTATAACCACAGGTCCTTCTAGGGTTTACACTTACGCAACCAAGAACAAGGCGTGAACTCTCACTCACGTGACCACAACCTTTTCCTGAAATTTAGGGCACGTCGGGTTTCGCAACTTCGCGATTCCTATTGTTGAGTTCCCCGACTCCTTTAGATCCTGAAACCCCGAAATAGGCTAACGAACTTCTAGCTCCTCCCTAAAGTCCTTCTGATGTGACCTTCTGCCACAACCTGGGGCCCAACCTTCGAGTGTGTTGGAAATTCGTGACTCGAGAGTTCACGATACATGGCTTCTCCTTTTCCCTGAAGTCTAAACTTGCGACTTCTTTTTTACGGATAGATGGTCCGGATCCTTCCATGATCTGACGGTCCAGATCCTATTGAGATTTCACGAATTGGTATTTCACAATTCTTGCCTTCTTGTCACAACTTTCTCCACACCCCCGAATTCCGAAATGACAAAATTCAAGCACGAGATCAACAACTCTTGTTGATCCAGATATGACGGCTATTCTCCTTCCTGAGCTTCCGAATTCTTAAGGAATCTCTCCTTAACCCTTCCGCTGATCTGTGAGATCCAATGGCCCATGGGAAATCGGTAGTTCTCCGTCCAAGAAACTTCAACCGTCCATTCAATTTCTTGATAACTCCTGGCCAAATAACTTGGCATCTTTTCTCCTGAACTTGATTCTGCAAGGTGATTTCAACCCTCATCTTCCTTCGAAATCTTCAAAGTCTCTATCCCTCCCGAGCTTGGTTCTTGGTGCAAACTCAAGGAAATTAAGGAATTCTTCCCGCACTCCTTGCGGCTTCACGATAATCTCTGATTATCTGAATTCCTCAGTTCCGTGCACTCCTTGCGATAGTAGCTCTTCAACCACTAACTCGGTTGGAAAAGTCTAAGACTTCAACTGACCTGCACACACCTTGCACGACTCTGTGCTGTACTGACACTTCTGCTGGTACGAGAACAACGATATCTCTCCTGATTTTTTTCTGAGGTAAAACTCAAAACCTTGTCAACGTACTCCTTGCGAACTTTCACTGCACTCCTTGCAGGAATTATCAGGATGAGAAACAGTTGAAACTCATACTCTCCCTCTCACAGACTTCACGCATTCAACATGAAATCATACATACACACAACATTGAAACAAATGCATAACATATCATATAAGAAAATTGTAAACATACCATTCAATAGATGTAAACAAAATTCATAAACACCATGAAGTTGGGTCAAACTTTCTTATATTAATCCAAGTGCATCTGTACATGGGTTCTACAACATCAACTATTTTCTTATACAATCTTCTACAATCTATCGTCTTCTCTCCTCTCCTATTCTTTTGCTCTACAACTCTTACAATAGAGAATAATCTTACAATACAATACATATGAGGGAGCTTTCTAGATTTTTCCCTCCTACAACTCTAACTATCTAATCGAATTAAAATCTCTACAACTACTTTACATTTATTACAATAAATTCCTCCACCCAACAGATGAGAGCAACCACTCAAGATCTGCATTACAATCTCTAAACCATAAAAGCAAAAACATCTTTTGAGATATTACATTAATGCTTCATCCTTTGAAATTCAAAACATCCTCAAAATGCGCACTGGTGCGTTTTCAGCTGTCCTTCGCTTTGTGCTTGCTTACAATGCTCCTGCATCACTAATGGTTAAGAACACATGTTTCCTCCTTGGATGCCACATGTTCAAATATAGAGGGGGATAGGGTATGTATACCTCCATAGACTTTAGTAGCGAAATCGATCCTTGGAGGGGGTTCCTTGTCCCACAAACAAGGGGATATCATACATCAATTTGGTCTCTGGATTGGTCGTGACCTTAAAAATATATTATTATTATTATAAAGTTGATATTGAAATATTTACTTGTTACTAATATTTTTTTAAATGACATGTCTTAACTCCATAGTAAGCATTGGATTTTTTTTACTTTCAATTACTCTCTCTCTCTCTCTCTCTCTCTCTCTCTTTCTCTCTATAAAGTTGATATAGAATTATTATTATTATTATTATTATTATTATTTTGTGAGTGGTGGAATCAACAACTAGTTGGGCACGTACTCGTGTGACATGTGGTCATTTTATATGACTGCTACCACTATAACCTCCAGGTGTGCCCATGATGCCCCATACGCGACACACAAGGTAAGCCAGGGTTCTGAACTGGTTACTTCACATAACATAGTGTCTTAACAGTACACTCCATCACCGAATTCCCTACACCTCGGGGGCAATGACATAAAATTATTTTACTTAAAGGTGACTGATGATATACCATTATTTTAATTAAGGTATATGTTAAAATATTTTTTAAATGCCACATGTCAACTAAGTTGGATCTCGAGTGACATTGACATTATTCTCTTGGTTGAAACTTGGGAGAATGAAGAATGCAAGGTCCCTGATATCAAAGGATTTGTTTTTTGGTCCACATGGAATAAGAAGCCCCCCACAGATGGATTAGAGGCATATCATGTTACATAAAAACAAACATCTCTCCTCTTATCCGACTTCATAAGAAAGATCCTCTCAATCACTACATCTGGATGGAGATATCTAATATTAACACTAAGAAGATTTATATAGAAATATGATATTTCACACCTATTAACTATACTTTTTATACAAAAAACAATCTAGATAAGAATTGTCCCTACAAAATCTTAGAGCAAGATATCTACCATATGAAAAATGAAGGTAGTATCCCCCTATTAGGAGAATTTATGCTAGAAATTCAACCGATCAAGCTGTTATTTTAAGAAATGACTCCAACCCTAATCCTCTTTGGCTAGATGAGGACCTTGTGTTAGATAATAGTCACAAAAGAAACTCTAAAGACCTGATCGAGAATTTGTTTGGTATTGAGTTAATCAAGTTCTGTAGTTCTCAAGATTTAATAATTTGCAATGGTCTAAAGTAGTGGCCAAATTATAATAGGATGACTTGTATCCATGGGTTGGGTAGAAGTGTTGTTGATTATGTAATATCGAATATCCCCATATACAACCAAATAGTAAACTTTGATCTTTTAGATGACCACAAACCTGACTCTAATCATAGACCTTGTTGGCACAGGGGCAGACCCAGGGTTCAATGCTCAAGAGCGCACCAACAAATACCTAACTACTGGCCCTTTCGGAAACACCTACGAAGCAGATGAAGTCTCACCCGAGGTAGAGGTAAGGGTGGTTGCAAGACTCAGGTGTCTGCAACCTTAGCTGGGACACATATCTATTATTCTAACAATTAATAAAGCACTTAGCACTGTTGGTTATTTAATATGCAGTCAATATCCACTTCGCAGATAACACAGGGCTTTGCACCATTCACAGTCATCTAACATATTCAAGCACTTAGCATCGGTAAACTACATCAGATCTAATAGATCAATCACTTAACATATACACATGGATCATATCTAACATTCTACACACCATAAGCACTGAGCATAAGAATATATATCATATCTATCTACTCATCTCAAAGAACTTAGCAAATAATCACATCAATGCATCAGAACAAGGCACAAAGCAGACAACACCGTATTTATGTGGTTCACCCCCACCTTGGGGCTACACCCACCAACTCTTCTTTATTATCGTTGGCCAATCGGTTACAATCATAGAGCCTTAGAAACCCTTACTCCGCACATGACAAAATATTTACGCAACTCGCTAGATCCTTCTTCCTTGCCTTACAACACAAAGCCTTCTATATCTTCACACAGGGACTTGCACTAAGCTCTGCAAGTCTATACAGAATGCACAAAACCTTTGATCACACAAATGCCTTCTTGGCACTTAGCCTATATCACATGGATACAATATTCAACTACTACTACTTTCTTTCCTATCCTTCTATTTATACATACAAAAGAGGCCTAAGCATGGGTAAACCCATGGGCCAACATCCCTTTCCCATTACTTATTCCCAAAACCTAAAAAGGGACCCAAAAGTGGGCCGAGATTCTGCAATCTCCGCTTCGTCTGGCGCTCCATCTTCGACAACCTTTCGAAGTCCCAAAAATGGTCAAGCATAACCAAGTATCTCCCAAAACTTGGTCAAGGACCAACAGGCCCCCAACACTCACCCATGACTCGTCCCGAGTCACTCTGGTCTGAGCAATTCTGCCTCAAATGCTTTGAGCTTGGCTCGAGCTGCTTCGACCTGCTACAGTGTTACGACCTCTTGCTCAGTGAACTCCTGGATCACTGCGTCATTCACTGGCCCTTCTAAGCGTTGTTCTGCAGTGATGAAAATCTGTTCTAGTTCGACTCCTTGGATTTCAACTTCAGTGAACAGTTGGCATGCCTTTTCTTGCACTGGTTGAAGTTGTTGAGTGACTTCCATTAATTTAATCTGAACCATATTGATTTGTTGCTGGTTGGTGCATTTCTCTTGAGACCGCTTCATTCTTTCCATTGGTGACAAGGCCTTCAGCTGTTCCTGTAACGTATCAATGTGCTGCTTTACTTCTTGGAGCTCCGACTCCAATGCCTGTAATTATGGATTCTCCGTGAGGTTCTCGTAAGTCTGGGCACTCCGGTTACTCAGCTGCTTGCATTCCAAGGCAAGAGATTTTAATCTACCAACTGCACTGCGGGAAGTTGCTTCCCTTAGGTCTCTTACCTCCTGTGGAGTTTTGGGTACAACACAAAGATCTAGATCTGTGATGCGCTGCTGTAGCTTTTGGATCATGTCTTCGAGATGTGCCACCTACTATGGGATTCTTTCTTTGGTTTGTACCTCAATTATTGTCACATAGAGAAGTGCTTTTTTGACCGCTTCCTTTACCTCCAGTTGCTCCACCAAAAAATGTTCCTTTCCTTGCTATAGATGTGCTTTCTCATCATTCCATTTTGCTTGGAGAGAACTCTTTTCTTGTTCTATAGCATTGCGTTTTTCTACAAGTACTCCCTGTACTTGTGTCAAATCTTGGATGGCTTGATTTGCTTCATCTTGTGCTTTTCGAAGTCCATCCTTGACTTAATCCATGATTTAGTGGAGTTGAGATGGCTCATCTCCTTCTTCTGGTGTTTCGACTGATAGGGGCGCAGTGGAGACTGCGCACCTCGACTGAAGTGCCTGCTGCACTCCTTGGAGCTCTATCTTGATCTGACTGTACATCACCTCCTGCTTGGCTTCCTGCTTCTCTGCAATCTCTAGTGAAGCATCGTTCAATGCAGCGATGATGAAGTTAAAGTCATTCGGGGTGAGGGCAGTCTCGAACTTGGTCTTGGTTTCTTTCGTTTTCTTTATGGACAAAGGCTTCTGGGGGGACACCTTTCTTTTCTTCGAGGGGTTCTCCTTGTCCTTATGCGATGTTTCCTCACTGATCTCTTTTCCAACACCTCCTTGCTCTAGTGACATAGACACAATATTCACGGATGTGATGCCTATATCCTGAACTTCTTTGGGCTTCTTTGTTTTACTAGGTCTGGGTGTATCTTGCGCAGCTTCCAGACTGTCTACATCGAACAACTCTACAGGTTTTGTTGGGATAAGGAGGTCCGCCAACCATTCCTTGGTGATTTCCTCTAAATCTTCCTCTGTAAGCTTGTAATAGGACTGCAACTGCTGCTTATGGCCATCTGCGCGTGTTGTTATATAAATAAAGTGGAGGTCTGCGCTGAAATTCATTAGGGGCCGAAACCTGTGGAGGGTATTCGAGGTCATACGAGGCTCAGACTGGATGAATACATTCAACTGGTTGTAGTAAGTGTGGAAGAGGAAATTTGAATTCCATTGCTTGTTCATATCGTTCGAGTATCACAAGGTACCGAACTTTGCGACCAATCGTTCAAAGGGCTCAATGTCCAGGAAGGTCGCACCTTCTGGTATCTCCCATGCAATGAATGCGATCAGTATGAGAAGCCAGCTGAAGTGGAACTCATATTCTTAGTCTTATGCTTCTCTGCAGTCTAGTTCCAACTGGTTTACTAGGTACTACACCCAATTCATATGAAGTCCTTCTGCACACTTCCTTGCGAGGTCAACGACGAATCCAATCACTTGGGTGGGCCAGTTCTTACGAACTAGCTTTCCTGCGATCAACTGACATGCAATGCGCACTGCGCTGCTCTGGATAGAGGCTACCTTGTAGCCTCATGTTCCCTTCTCAACATCTCCATAAGTCTCTTTGATCCTCTGCACTAATGATTGGTCTGAGGTTTTTCTAGAGTAAAAATCTTGTGGGTCGGGGCCTTGCATGCTAAGCATGGTGATCCGATTGATCAAGGTCATATCCATAGTGATGCGATAGTTCAACCATAAGTATCCTCCGTGGTAACTTGACAACAACAATTTGACATAGGCGTTCACTTCCTGGTGTCTGCCGAAGTGTGGGATCTTCATCACATTGACCAGTGTGGACTGCGCGAGGTTCTGGGTCCATGACTGTGGGATAATATTGGAGTTCTTTCCTTTAGTCCTGGTAAAATACATATGTGGGGAGAGCATGCTGTAAGACTTTCTGTCGTCGAGGTTGAGGTCGCTAAACTTCAATGCTACGAGCTTATCCTGGTCGGCACAAACCACATGCACCCCTTTCGGGAGGTACGCAGTGACCAAAGCATACTCAAAATCCCTGGGCGCGTTGTCTCTGTTCATTGCGCTGCTTAGAGGAGGTATATACGTAGGTAAGATGCTCAGAATCAACTTGGAATTCACGAGATCGTCTCTATGCTTTGTTCTCATCTCTGTCGCGATTCTGGAAGTTCCTACTCTGCGAGCAGTCGATGGAGAATCTTGGACTCCTCCTGTCAATGATGCTTGCACACCTACAGACATCCTTCTTTCCGACATGACTTTCTCGGTCCTGAGATCAACGAGTACTTCCTTCGCAGATTCTTCAAGTGTGCTAAGCTCCTCAGACATACGCGCTCGGGGTTAATAATATCGGGTTCACGAAGTAATGTAGACATGACAATAAGATGGAAAGCAAGAGCGTAATGATCACTGGACAATCTTAATCAAGGTTGCGAGCTCAAATTTTTGATTTGGCAAAAGTGTTCTTCGTGCATGGCGTGACGAGCTAAATAGGTGAGTCGATAACAATTGGCTTACAGCGGTCATGACCCTTCATTAACTCCTGTTCGATTCGTTATGGCACGGCCCAACGGTCTGATGATGCCTCTTTATTTCTTTTCTTCCCATTCGAAGCAGAAGTCAAACGAATATATCGGTCCAACGAATATATTGCTTTATCATGGTGAAGTACTCCATGTCGCTGTTATGATATCTCGGCGAAGCTCCAATTCTGCAATTTTTTTTTCTACAAGGTCTCTTCTAGAACCTCCTGTAACCTTTCAGTATTATCCCTTTTCTTTCTTAACTTTCTAGCCTTCTTTCCAGTGAGCTTCATCTCTGTAATGCTTTTATCATTCTGAGTCTTTTCTTCTTTGGTCTTAGTTACTTCGCACTGTTTAAATGTTTTCCTAGGGTTCCTGTGTAATACTTCTTCCTTGTTCGGGATACATAATTCAATCTTCTGGGGATCCTCTAGTGATCTCTTAGCCTCAACATCCGAGTTGCTAGTATTATCTATCTGTGATCTGCTATTCTATTCCTCAATCAAGTGCGCGATCCTTTTGGTCATAAAGTCTTTTAACTCTTTCTTCTTCTGTTCCAAAACTTCTTCTTCCTCCTTTCGTCTAGCTTGATCTCTATCAATCCAAGGTTTTCCTATTAGCATGGTAAATGGGGCTCTGTCTTCAACAAATTTAATAATATCAAAGTCTTCTTCTGTCAAAGATCCATTAACATTCATAGGTATTCAAGCCAGCCTTCCACGTAGGTTTACTAGCTTTCCTCTGAATAAACTTATTCCTCCTAGGGAAGAGATCATAACAGGCCTTCCTATAACTTCCCAGGTTCTTTCTGGCATAATATTCATTTGTGTTTCTTCATCCAGGACACAGTCAATGTTGAAGTCCCCTATTCTTTCTTCGATTCATTCCTTCTCTTTGAAGATCTCTGATAAGATGACATGTCGGTGGTCATTCATGGTCTCTTTCACTTGTATCAATACCTTCTCTGATTCTTGCTGGGGTTCTTCCTTAGGGTTTCCTTGATTCATATTCATTCCTTCAAGCTTAGCGATCATTATAGGGAAATCAAACACTTCATGATCCATGGCTTTGCAATAGAGACAACTAGGTTGTCTGCCAGGGCATTCCTTAGCAAGATGTCCTGGTCTTCTACAGCTGTAACAAAGGGTTAATCCTCTCTTTCTGTTAAATGATCCCCAACCTTTTCTATACTGCACACTAGGATCATGGTAGCAAACCCGCAACAAATTCTTTCTAGGATCCTGCATCCATTTATGAGTCCAAACATTCTTTCTATGCATAGGTATAACATATCTTTCATTATTCTTATCAGATCTATTCATATCACATCTTCTTTCGTTTATCAACACCCTAGCTTTCAAACTAGGAAAAAATGTATCAGATATACCTAGATCCATACTCTAGAAACAAAAAATTCCACCTTTCTTACTTTTACAGAGCACACATCTTTCAGATCTAAGAAATTTTAACTATTATTACCTTTAACAGAGCACAAAGCTTACATATCTTACCTCCTTCAATAAGAACTTCTCTCTTTTACCTTTCTTGGAGCACACATCTTTTAGATCCTGTTTCTTTTCTATAGATCTGACCTCCTTTCTTTTAGATCTGGCCTTCTCTCTTCAGATTAGGCTTCTTTCTCTCAGATCTAACCTTCTTTCTTTAGTACAAAGCTTTATAGATCAAGTAGAATAATGCACACTAGGGCATAGATCTATGCACAAATCCTTCACAGTTTCAGGATGAATCTTTGCACAAAGCTTCCTCTTTCTCAGTTCCCAGTAATCACTGTTTCAGGTCCCGAAAACATAACCATTTGTTGGCACAGGGGCATACCTAGGGTTCAACGCTCAAGTGCGCACCAAATAAACCCTAACTACCGGACCTTTCGACAACACCTGCGAAGCAGATGAAGTCTCACCCGAGGTAGAGGCAGGGGTGGTTGCAAGACTTAGGTGTCTGTAACCTTAGCTGGGACACAGATCTGTGATTCTAACACTTAATAAAGCACTTATCACCATTGCTTATTTAATATGCAGTAAATATCCACTTCGATGATAACACAAGTCTTCGCACCATTCACAGTCATCTAACATATTCAAGCACTTAGCATCGGTAAACTACATTAGATCTAACAGATCAATCACTTAGCATATACACATGGATCATATCTAACATTCTACACATCATAAGAACTGAGCATAAGCATATATATCATATCTATCTACTCATCTCAAAGCACTTAGCAAATAATCACATCAATTCATCAGAACAAGGCACAAAGCAGACAACACCGTATTTACATGGTTCACCCCCACCCTGGGGCTACATCCACCAACTCTTCTTTATTATCGTCGACCAATCAGTTACAAGCACAGAGCCTTAGAAACCCTTACACAAGACAAAATATCTACGCAGCTTGCTAGATCCTTCTTCCTGGCCTTACAACACAAATCCTTCTATATCTTCACATAGGAACTTGCACTAAGCTCTGCAAGTCTATACAGAATGCACAAAACCTTTGATCACACAGATCCCTTCTTGGCACTTCGCCTGTATCACATAGATACAATATTCAACTACTACTACTTTCTTTCCTATCCTTCTATTTATACATACAAAAGTGCCCTAAGTGTGGGTAAACCCACGGTCCACCATACCTTTCCCATTACATATTCCCAAAACCCAAAAAGAGACCCAAAAGTGGGCCAAGATTCCGCAATCTCCGCTTCGTCTGGTGCTCCATCTTCGACAGGCTGCCGAAGTCCCAAAAATGGTCAAGCATGACCAAGTATCTCCCAAAACTTGGTCAAGGGCCAACATACCTCTAACCCTAACTCTTAAATTTGCAATGCACAAAAGCTCTGTAGAGGAGCACTCTGAAAACCAAAGGAACTTACTTTTTGACAAACAAAAAGTTGATCTCTTCTTAAAATACTTAAGCAATGATTTAAAACTCATATCATATCATAACAACATTGAAGCTGACTATCATAATTTTATAACAACCCTCTCCACTTCAATTAACAATTTATCTATTGAGGTTCTATGTAAAAAGAAAAACAATACAACTAACCCTTGGTACGATAATGAATGTAAAATTGCTAGAAAAACCATTAGGCATTCTTCCAATGCATCTTTAAAATCCAATAAGACAAATAGATACAAAACCTTAATTAAACGAAAAAAAGACCATTTAGATAGAAATCAAGAAAATGTTTTGCATCTATTTAAGACAAATCTTAAGAAATTCTAGAGGCAAATTATAACTCATAAAACTAAAGAAAATAATAAGATTCCCTTGAAGGATTGGAATTTCTACCTTAAAATATGTATGAATCCCCTAATATCATGGAAAACATGCCAAACAACTCTAAGAAGAATGAAGTGTTTTCTATAGAAGACATTAAGTTTGGGGTTGAACGACTCTCAAAAGGAAAAGCTAAGGACATTGAAGGTTACCAAGATGAAATTTTAAAAATTGGAGGACCTATCCTCACCCCTCATATACATAATCTCTTAAATTTAGCTATCCAACAAGGCTTACCAAAAACTTGGAGTCAAAGCCTCAGTGTACCTATTTTTAAAAGTGAGGATAAAATCAATCCCTCTAATTATAGGACCATTATTATTAGCCCCATTTTAGCTAAGCTATATGGAAGTATGTTGGAAAACAAGATCGACACATGACTATAAAGCCACATAAAAAGAGCTAGAGGCCAGGTTGGGTTTAGAGGCTACCATTCTATTGTGGACCACCTTGTTACATTTAGGATCATTGTAGAAGAGTGTCATAATGATAAAATCGATCTCCTTTGTTGTTTCATTGATTTAATTTTTTTTTTGACATTGTGCCCAGGACTAACCTCTAGAATAGGTTAGAAGAGATGAAATTCCCTTTCGAGTTAAGAGATATTTCATTAAGGCTATATGAGAAAATTATTTCCAAGTTTAGGAACACTAAGGATTGGTCGAAAGAAATTAACTATAATATAGGAGTCAAGAAAAGTTTTTTCCTATCCCCTACCCTTTTTGGCATCTATATTGATAAGTTAGAATATTGTTTGGAGGATGCAGGATGTGTTGGCCCGACTCTTGCTAGTACAATCATCATCCTCCTTGTTTATGCTGATGATATTTTTCTTATGGTGAAGAGTCCCTATGACCTAGGTAAGCAACTAATAACCCTCAAGGACTTCTGCTCTAGCATGGGCATGACTGCGAACACTGACAAAACAAAGGTTATGATAATTAAATCCAAAATAACCACCTACAATACTTTTGTTTATGAAAACAATAGCTTGGAGGAAGTTCCCTCATACAAGTATCTTGGAATCAATATCCACCACAGGCTTAATTGGAACTATAACATTTAAAAAAGGATAAATGGAGGGTGTAAAGATTATTATGGGCTCGAAAATGATTGTAAATAAAAAACCTTTGACTTTGGGATAAAAATAAACTCCTATTTCACACTCTCGTCACTCCAGTTATCTTATATAGATGTGAATTTTGGAGTTGCGGTAGATCTAGAGAATATTGGAGAAAGATAGAATAGATCCTAAATAATTTTATAACTTATAATATCTAAATTAAGGGCAATAGACCCTATCCTATCCTATCCTCCTCATAGAAGCAAGCCTTTCCCCCATTGAGAGCATTGCTATGATTAGATACCTAACATACAAGAACAAGATAAACAACATGGATGACAAGAGGCTCCCCAAAATTGCTTCAAACTCTAGCCAAAACCACCAATGACTCAAGCGGGGATGGAATAAAGATGCCAAATCTTGGCTAAATCATTGAGGCATACAAGAAGAAGCCATCATGCAGAATATCGATAATATTACAAATAATATCACTTCTAAATTCAAGGAGAATATGTGGTTGTTGATGCTTAGATATATTAAGGTCCAAACAACAACCTCACAAGGATATGGATATCCCCCTGCATTTTTATAGAGGTGGTACTCCTCTGTTAATTCTTTAAAGATTTATCTTGAAAATCTTGGGACAACAATATGAAAAATGGGAAGATGATAAATATAAAATTCCAAATATTTATCACTCAAATAAATAAAAATATTTCTGATAATACATACACCAAAGAATTCTTGAGAAATGGACCAGAAATATTCAGTCATAAAATATAATATTTGCAGAAATATAATACAAAATTAACAATTACAAGAAATATAAAATAAATCTCACATCCATCACAATATTCAATATTTTCGATCACATTCAAGAAAAGAAAGGTAATGACCTGCATATGAGAGAACTTTAAAAGATTCTTTTCATTAAAAGAAGAATAAAATATGATAGGAAAAATTTAAATATCCAATGCTCAAAACTCAGAGTCCATACTATATTATTAATGTTTTTCCCTGAAGTAGTTCTATGAGATTTTTCAAAAAAATAATATAGTCTTTGATAGTCTTAAAAATAAATGCATTCATCCAAATATAGATTGGGATTAGGCTCCCATGAACCTAAAATAAAGATAGTAACATGGTTGGACTTGAAAGGAAGCCAAAGAGAAAAGATAAGAAAATTGGTTATATTTTTCTTGAGACAGAAAAACACAACTGGATGACTTTATGAAAAAGGAAGAGAAAATAATTGGGAATAATATGATCTATATTACTCATTGTGATGCCATTCTCTCTATTACATTTGTGTTCCAATTCTCCTTTTGTATTATCCTAGATTACATTTTTTGGTCTGGTTGTAACTGCCACTTCTTGATTTTCTTCAGTTGTGTTGATTAAGGCTTGTTTTAACCAATTCTCAACATAATCTCTCATGGGAGCGACAATTACTTTTTGTCTAACTCTTATATCGAGAAATGAATCTTCAATGTATCAGTAGTCAATTGAAGCTTGATGTAATGTATCTTCAATGTCCTCATTATTGTTCACATAGTTGACTAACCAATTCTCAACTTCAAATTCTAAGTATTCCATTAGACTATTGCACCTTTTCGCCGTTGATGATTTTAATATTTCCACTTTTTCCTCACACTGTTCCTTGGTCATAAATACTTAATTTAAAATTAATTTTGTATCATCAAACTCTCCTATAGTTCCAGCTAAGTCCAAATCAATTGATTTTAAATAACATTCACATCTTTTTATACTTAGAGTATCAAGGTCATCCAACATTTCTTTTAAGCATTTTATTCTTTTTATCCAACAAGCCTTTAATTTCTTAATACGAGCCGAGGAGTGTAAGTCTTCTTATTTTCTTTTATGCTCGGTCATATTTGAAAGTTTAATCACGAAAGTAGTGATTTCATATTTATAAAACCCTTCATCATTTTGAACATCAAGTTCCAAGTACTGCTTCAAATTTGACATTTTTGATGCTAAAGAAATAAAACTGTTCGTTAATTCCCATGTCTAAACAATTAGAGACATTCTCTTCCGAATATTCTTCCCAATATAGTGTCTGACAGTAGAAAGTAAACATGATATCCCTCTCAATTTATAACTAGACTCTGGTGTTCCATCCAAAGTATTCCATGGCTTCATAAAGGCAAATGGACTTGAAAATATTGGAGGTGGCAATAATGCAGTTTCCAATTCTTTAATTTTTTCTTTCAACTGAGCAATTTTGTTTTTCGATGTCATCAACTGATACTTCAATTTCTTCCCCTATAGCTTTGTGGATGCGGGAAATTCTTGAAGGTGGTACACCATCGAGATCTAACTCAGAATTATCCTTTCCTTGAATCCTTTCATTCTTTGAATGGAGTCTTTCGAAAATTAATTTTCTAGAACTTCTGTCAAACATGGCATTTTGTACTGTAAAGGATTCTTCTTCTGAAAGATTTGTTCTTGAGTTTCAAATTCAACTACAACTTCCCTACTCTCTTGAAGTCTCTATTCATCATCATGAAACTCTATATTCTCAATATCAACATCCAGATCCATGTCTTCAAGAACAACCTCATCTTTAGGTACTAGTTTTTCTACCTCTTGTTGTGTACTTTGTCTTTTTCTTTTAAACTAAAGCTTATGAGATCACTCCAATTTCCCCTTCAGAGGGTTTTGGTCACCTCCATCATCATAGTTATTGGTCAAAGAATTATTATGTTTTGGTTCTGTTGATTGAAAACTTTTCTTGGGTAGGCCATTTTTTTGTGAAATATTGGGAGAGTGAGTACTTCTTTCATTAACTACTCTTCCCCTCTGTCTGTGCTGGTTAGTGGTACTAACAACAATTTCAATGTCATTTGGTTTCTTCTCAATAATTATTGCTTATGGGTCTTGATTGTAGCCTTCTTCTTCCTCAAATAAAAACGTATTAGCAAGTGATGTGCTGAAACTAACATATGTCATATGGTCCATGAAAAAGTGATTGGGGTCAAACCCCTTGATTTATTCTGCAAATTTTAAATTGTATTAATCCAATTGTACTGCAAATTCATCAAATTTTGAAATATTCCTTAACTGAAATTCTCCAAATTTCCTCGATAAAGGAATACATTTTTTCTTTCTTTTATCATGAAATAAACGTGCCTAAAATCTATATTGTCTAGCCACCTTTGTAACATGCATTTTATTAGGAACTTAGTATGGGAGATAAAGAGGCCTCTCATGAGAACAATAGATTCTAACAATACTATAGTGTTCCATATTTTCAATACTCTCCTTTTTTTCCAGGAAGGTTGATGCTTCCAAGAACAATATGGATGTTTTTGGTCCAAAGACAAGTTTCTTGAAAGAAGAAACAAATCCATTATAAACTTCATAGAAATGATAAGTAGCATTTTGTTTCCATAAGGCTTGGTACCACATTGGTACTGGGTCGATTTTATAGTCGAATCGTCTTCCCACACTCAAACCCTTAAAGACATGATAGTAAGGAATAGCAAATACCAAATATGAGGACATATCAAATCTCTTGTTTTTCTTGAAATTTGATAATTGAGAAGAAATTTCTTTGGATATAATCTTCTCCTAGTCGAAGATTGTTTTTTCATGAATTGGGAAATGTAAAATATAAAGAGCCAATCGAGGAATAATGGTTGTACAATCTTGACCTGTTACTCTAGAAAAAATCGATGCTATCTCTCGATCAAGGTTTTTTAGAGAACTGACTTGAATATTAGATAGGTCTTGAGGCATTGTTGTTGGATCTTCAAGATATTCCTGCAAGAGTTCTAGTCCACTGTCTTTTTACTTCAAGAAGATTCTATCTTCATCTCCCTTAAACATGATTGTTGTCTCATGAAATTTTAACATTCTCTTGAAGACTTATGGTGATAAATAAACAAGAGACTCTCCTTGGAGCTGTATCATCCTCCGATTTTGATCAAATTTATCAACACACCAGGAAACTGTTTCTCTAGAATCAAAGACTTCAGGTATGAAACTGCTAAAGGAATGCTTGATGTCCATATTTTGTTTTCATTTCTTTATAGTAATGGAAGCGATGAATAATACCAATATGACCTCAACCATTGGAATATTTTCTCCTCCTTCCCAAATAGATTTAGAGTACGCCACATAATTGTTCTCTTCTTCCCGTTGTCATTTTGATGAAGTTGGTGAATTCTTGTATAGTCACTTTGAGATGTTAATTTCAAAGTAAAACTGTTTTTGATAATATAACTTGAAACTCTTTCTTCAAAGGAAGGATTAAAATGCAAATTAAATTCCAGTTAATGGAGAATTGCCTCAAGAAGTATTCTATTGATAATGACCTTTCAATATTTTAACTAACTTTTATCCTCTGTAGAATTAACATTAAATGCATCTCAAGGAAAGTGACAAGATAATACATATATTATGGCGGAGGATTGGATGTGCATGATAAGAATTATCAGAATGGAGGTGAACCCGCGGGTTTGCCAACCCATGGTGAAAACTCGAAAAATGGTTAAGTATGGGACTATATCGATCGAACATTAAAAGAAGAGAATTTTTAGAGTCAGGACACACGAACCTACAATGAAATACAAAAATGGATAAGTGTTGAGTTATTAAGAGAGTAAAGAAAATTTCAAGAAAATGATTAAGTGTCATAAATCAGTCGATCAAGCATGTAGTGAAAGAAATCAAATGAATTGAAGAAATGGTTTAAACCCGCCAACCCACGGTGAAATAAAAAAAATTCTAAGTATAGTACAATATAAGGGTCACATAACACAAAGTGCATTTTGATGATGAATGAGTTTTGTGAATTCACATTATAATCTAACGATCCTGCGAGATAATCAAGAATATTCTAAGTATGGTACATTTTGGTGAAAGCAGAGTTGAGAGGTGCATTTAAAGAGCGACATAAGTTACAACTAGGCTCATGAAACCACCATAGCTTGAAATTTTTTCCAAGTATAAGAACACAATATAATAAAGGTAGAGACGTAAGACTTAGCATATTTTAAGATCAACAATGGCATGATAAAGAATTAGTGGATAAAAGGAAATATTGGTCTAAATTTCCATTAAAAGGAGAATATTAGTCTAAAACTAAAAGGGTGAAGGAGATTCCTTGGTTTGAATTCTGTTTTCTCCCGAATGCAAGTACGATTACAAAGGTATGCCCATATACTCAATTAAAGAAAAATGGCATTTTCTATTAGTAGTTATTAAGGGGTTTATCACCTGTGAGGGAAGATATAACTTTTTCTTTATTTATCAATTTCGTCTTTTAATGGTATTCATGGATTATGATTTGAACATGCCTACGTTCTTTCTTAAAATATTTTCTAAAATGGCACATTTCTATCAAAGAAAGAGTCTCAATTTAGTAAGGAATGTCTTTCATCACGGTTTAGTGAAAATTCTAATCGAATTTGAGTTAGAACAAAGTGGTGATTCTTGGGAAAACTTTTTGAAAAGAAATCACTTTCAGGTTAATTCTGAAGCAAGTTCATAATATCACTTTTTTTAGGAGGAAACCCCAGATCTTGTAGAATATTTCAATCTTCATTACCCTCATGTTTCTTCTCCTCAACAAAACACCTCGATGGTTACTCGCAGTCAAATTGTCAAGTTTAACCTTAGTCCAGAATCGTGTGTTTTCAGTGAAGCACCTCAAGCTTCTTCTGAAGCTTCCAATAAAATCATAGTTTCCTTTCTTTCATATGAATGCGACCCACCTGTTACCACAAAAAATGATGATTCCATTAATCTTGTTATGAATAAGAGGCAAGGAAGAAAAATTTCAAGAATGTTCAGAAATAAGTCTAGGAAAACCTCAAAAGCTAGTTCTCCTATCCAAGTTGAGAATGAAGAGTTGGTTACAAATGAGGAAGTCTCTTCCCCACAACACATTTCTTCACAGTAACCAATTGAAAATCTTTCTAAAGAAAAGGACAAGGAAAAAACTGAAACCAGTCCCAATTTGGAGGTTTCCTTCTGGAAGGAAAAATATTATTCAATGGTTCCAGTGTTACAGACTAATATAATTAATTTGGAATTATAAAATCAACTCCTTAGATATAGAATAGATCTTTGATCGATATCCAAAGAAGACAGGTTTCAGGGTTCAAAGAAGATAAAATGAAAGAAGAAGTTAATGAGAAAATTAGTTTCCAGACATTGAACAATTAGTAGTATTTATTTTTATATACTTAGTTAATTTAGTTTGGGAAATTAAACAATTTTGTTATTTTGTTATTCTAAATAGATAATTGTTTATGGTTATGGAAGTTAATTTTCGTTTTTGAATTTCTTCAATATAAAACAGTGAAGGAAAAACAATCAGAAAGAGGAGTTTTCAGTTTTTTGGAAAGAGAAGAAAGCTTATACGTTGTTGTACAAGTTTTGGTTTTGATACATTATTCTGAATCTCTTATGACTTTGAATATTAATAGAAACAATCGTATTTGGTACTATTACTGATATTCAAGTAGTTTATTTTTAAATCAAATTTTTATCTGGATTATGTTTTGATGATATTACATATTGATTTAGTAATTACTCCTAATAAATTAAATCAATTTCATTTTTTATTTGAAACATTATATATATATATATATATATATATATATAACTGTTGGGATTATGAGTTTGTGTTAATTATTTAACCAGGTTTAGTAATTCGTTTTCAATTGATATAATTAAACATTTGTTTTGAAGATCTATATCTTTAGAACATTGTTTATTTTACTTAGATTCATATACTATTTAAATTCGGGCCCATGATTAGATTTTTCTTTTTCTTTTATTCTTCTTTAGTTAATTTCTTTTACTTTAATTATACATACTTTTCACTTTTTAAAAGAAAACAAAATCCTTTCATAGATGTAACTTTTATGTCAACTATAATCAATTTATCTTTTGTATATAGTTTAAAATCTATATATATTTATATGTTATCTTGTTATTCAATAAAAGGTAATTTTTTTTTCAAATGATTAGAAGGTGTATATTTTGAAGTATATTTTGAATTTAATAGATTAGATAGTGTAACCACAATCACCATTTTTAATGGATAAGTATCTAATTGGGATCCTGACCGGGCGAATTCCTTCATGTTGAATATGATCATATTTGACTAACAACATGTATTGATCCTCTAATTATGTTTGCATGTAAGTTTTAATATACACCTTAAGTTATCAACATGTATTGATCCTCTAATTATGTTTGCATGTAAGTTTTAATATACACCTTAAGTTAGTGATTAATTTCCTTAATTGTTAGTGAAAATGCAAAACTACATCTAACATCTACGTGAATTAAAATATGAACTAATAAATGCAGAAATATTATGACAGTTGCTTATTAATTAAAAGTAAAATCTAGATTTTGAATTAGAATGAGCTACAAGTATACAATTAGATTGTCAATTCAATTCAATGTGTATAAATGGATGATAAGTAAAATACTTAATTATTAAATTGTTAATCCAGTTATATAAACAATATTATGCAATGTACAAAATGACTATTCACAATCACTAAAAACATGTGTATGTATAGCAAACTTAAATGAAAAAAACTTAGAAAAAGAAAAAAGAAAAAGAAAGAAATGATCATAGATTAAATCAAGAAATCTAGATGAAAGCGAGATAATTACACAAAGAAAGACAAGTGCAAGTATGCCCAAAGAAATATTTTATTCATAAATGAAGTTTTTTGGTACAATCAAGAGTAACCCAAGTAGTCCAACAATTAGCATGGATTCTAATAAATATGATGGTTATGAGGCCATATGTTGTTCACACCAATTTAAATTCTAGTGAGATGAAGCCCTAAACAATGTGAAACTTTATTAACTCCACATTCAAATTGCCTAAAGAGAATTTGTGATCATAGCATTGTTAGTCATATAGACATTTGCAAAGAAATAGATACATGAAACTAATAAATAGAATTTACCTTTAGAGGGAAGCACCTCTACTTTCACCCTTTTGTTGAATCATGGATTGTAACATGCTTGCAATTTCTAGGGTCCTTCTAGGCTACTAAATGACTAAGAGAATGAACTAAGATATAATGCAGTAGAATAACACATCCATATTTGCACTCTCTTTTTTCCTCCCCCTTTTACTTAGGCACCCCTCATCTCTTTTATAAGAAGTAGGAAGACTATTGAAGAGCTATAACTACTACGTCTTGAATTTACTCCATAAATTAATCTTTGGGTTTTTGATTTTCAAATTTAACAGAGAAATAATTTTGAAGGTCATAAAGACTAAGGGAAAACTAAGGTCCTAGGTCAACTATGGATATTTACTCAACTATTGTGCACATGGAATTAGTTTTGGTGAAGTAGTAACTCTTTTAAAGGCCATCTAACAACAATTTCAAATTAAATAGCTCATCTATTAGCCATTTCACACACACACACAAAATTTAGACAATTCTTACAATGTTATCAACAATCCATCAAAAAAAGTGCCTAAATACATAAAAAAAGAGTCCATCAAATTGTGTCACACAACTACCAAAACATGCAATAATGATGATCCATTGAGCAAATTGTATCACATGGTCCTCCAACATCGAAAAAAAATAGACACTCCCATTATAAATTTGTCTAAAATGAAATATTTTAGAATAGGCTCATAATATCCTAAGTTAATCAAAGAAACTATTAAGCCCATATAAATTTCCATTTTGGAAAAGGACTAGTGCCTATTTAGGCACACCATTCTTAAAAGGTGAGATTTATTCAAAGATAATACCTAAATGATAATTCCTCTTTTTCTTCTGATAAGTAACCATAATTAAAACATTTGTACCCTGATTACCCATGATCATCATTAATACAAATAGTGATACCGAACATACTAACCATAATCAATACCTCCCTAATACATGCATAACCTCCATAATGCATGCATAACTTGAGTTCAAGCAATAAGGGTATTTTGATGTCTTAAGCTTTCACAATGTGATATATTAATGTGTAACGAACCGCCTCGTTACGACAACTACTCTAGTGCCAGGTGCATTTTTTTTCTTTTTCTTTTTCTTTTTGAAGTGTGTGTGTGCGCATATACGAGGAAACAACCAGGATGAATATCAGAATATGACCAAGACGCACGATACGTAACCACATGCATGAATGAAGATCACACGACAAGTGAAACTGACTGCTACAATACGACTGACCTCCCGCCCGTCCTACCCTGCAAGGTTAGGACCTCCAAGACACAGAGTCAACGCTCAAGCCCGGTTTCCCATCGTCTTTAACCATTTAAGGTCTCAGGGCTGGCGACTGTTCTGATGAACATGGAGGTGTCTACATCCCACCCGACACTACGGACCAAGCAACCAACTATCCACAATCAAGTGCAATATAACTAGAAGGAACAAGTGCGCCCCTTTCGGAAGGCGTGCGACAAGGACTCGGACTACGAATATTATTTAGTGACGAGGCAATGTCTAAGACTCATCTGTGTATGAATACTAGCTAGGTTCTCCATAGTATCTCAATTGCCTCCAAGGTTAA